>JAGJTL010000016.1:32405-44479 GCA_022063505.1 Calosoma granatense
ATATATATATATAAACGAAGAAGATGCGTGTGCGTGCATGTTTGTACGAGTATGTGTATAGACCTACCTACTATGTAGCTATAACTAATATATCTGTATGTTATATGTATGTGTGTGTGTGTGTGTGAATGCCTACGTAATCGGATGTGGGTGGTACATAGTGGAGGAAGATTAGAACAACGTGGGTGGAGACGAGTTTCAGTTTGTAAACTGAATAGATTAATACTGAATAGATTAGCATAGTTTGATTCAAATAATTCAACATATAATGTCTGTATTGTACTGTACATGAAAATAATATTTTCCCCATAAATCACATGTATATACGTGTATTTCATTCACTTTTATTACTAACAAAAACAAGTATATAACATATAGTTTTAAGTTGAAATAATTAGAGTCTGTAAATAGCTTGTTCACCGGCACAGTAGCTATACTATATCAATTATTCAAGTGGCAATTTTCAAGACATTAATTAGTAGCAGGTAATTATCCTGTACGATGTGTCACTCATTTCAACTTAATAGGAAGATCATTGCATTCAACGTGAAACGGTGGATCTAATTATAATCATTTAACATTTAAATATGAAATTATAAATTACCTGACTTTATATACAAGTATTAGGTATTATATTATCTGTGTACACGTCTGGATAGTAGGGAAGGAATGTAACAATTTATAGATTGATTGATACCTACACATACATACATACATGATGTACCGTATTCTATATGTTAATTGCACAAGCACGATAACTACATATATTGTATTAATCATTTATATGTCAATATATCAAAATTCATTCTGAACAACGAGTTATAACTTTATGTTGTATACATACATAAATAAAAACATACATTTCAAATAAATTCATATCATCCGTATAATAATGAAAGGAAAGAGCAAAATAGACAAATGAATGTTAAACATTTCAGTTAAATGTTAGAAGTGTGACTAGATGTATATACATGTATGTGCTTGTCTGTGTGTGTGTATGTATATGTGCGTGGTCCAGAGGCCTGATTCGGCTACTAGACAACAGTGACCAGAACTCACAGTGGTGGGTGGACCAGGTTACGCGGTTACGCATTTCAGCATCTGTATATTTATATACATATGTAGGTATATGTATAAGAATATAAGTACTATTTAGTTATATAGTATAGATATACATATGTATGTGTTGTGTGTGATTGTGTGCGTGCTTGTCTGCCGTTTACTTGTGTATCCGGGGCTACCGTTGTTAATATCAATGTTAATTGCGCGCGGATGACGCGCGAGGAATCCACACCGTGCGCGAGTTAATTAAATGCAGATGGAATTCCTAACAGGTCGCACGAGCATGCGGCACATGTACACATACATCCATACATAGACTTAGGTACATTCATACATACCTACCTATATATATATATCTATAGGTACGTACCTAATGTTGGAGACATAGTCCAGTACATATGTACCTATATGTACGTAGATATGTATATAAATAAATATATACAGTGAATAAAATGAAAGAAAGGGTGCCTATATATAATATAGTATGTATATCTAGGTAGATAGAGAAATATGTATACGGGCGCGGAGACTGAGCGAGACAATGAATAGAGACAGAAGAGAAGAGAGAGTAAGAATATAGAGAATGAGATGGACATATAGAGAGTGAGATGGTAGAATGAAGAAGATCCGTAGGTAATGAATGCATGCGCTGCGCGCCGTGTGCCTATAGGCCGCAGTATTTTTATTAAGTAGCTCGGAACACTGTGTCCGTCGTCCGTAAGACTCAAAGTCATTGGAAAGCTCACGGTGCCACCGTGGGACCGTGTGAACGTTATGGGAAGACAGCGTAAGGAAGAGAATAGCGGTCGGAGGAGCACGACTACCCATCGTGGGTCGGCTGGCAACGCACACGGACCGAAGCAACCGGGGGGGCGCGCGGGTCCGTTCGGGGGGCCCATGACGCTCCGCCACTCTCGAGGGAAGCCAGAACCAAGTCACTACTTCAGCAACCTCCACGCTACCATCACAAGTTCCACACAGAAGCGCCTGAACGCCGCGGACTCGTACAAGACTCCTCGCCGACTTGCCGACTCGCCGCTGCTGCTGCTGCAGCTACCTCTGTCTTCTGCCTCAGCTACAGAGCCCGAGCCACAGGTCAGTCTCTCACACTTTTATACTTTCACATGTTGTGTTGTACTTGCTAGTTTACGTTACGTTACAATGTGCCTGCGCTTCGCTGTCATCGTCGTCTTACGGAACACACAGTATTCAAACTATCTAACTACTAAGTTCCTTACATTACACTCACATTCTCATTGAATAAGTGCGCGAATCCTTAAACAGATTGTACACTGTAGTGTGTTTGTCAGACGAGAACATGTGTGTGCTGGTGTCAGTCAATGTGAACGTCATATTTCATGTAAATCCATAATGTACGTAAGTTGCTACAGTATACATATATACGGATAGATAGTTATATCGGTATTTCCCAGTCTGTATAAAATCATTGATGAGAAAATATGACGTGTGGACGATGTAAAGTAACGCGGAACGCTATCGGTTGATGCGTGGAATAAATTAGCAACAATAACGCACGGGAGGGTTCATTTTCATAACGGATTTCAAGAAACTGTACATCTGAATGTTCGTGACGTGCTGTTGCGTTTTTCTGTGGCGTGTCCGGGTGGTTTATAGTATGAAATTATCGGACGAGCGTGCCGCACTGCCGTCTGGCGTGCAACAAGCTCCTCCGTAATACCAGTAGCACGGAGGACACGCGCTACCAGTTATCCGGCCACAGCCGGTTGCCCCCGTCGTGCCCCGGGCCTCTCAAATCATACACCTCAACCACATCACCATTCTACTATACACTATATGCTGGTATATGTCACAAGTACTAACAACTAAATTCACATACACACCGATACCTATATCCACTGTACAATTCAATAAAACAATTCAATTACACTTTACCTAACTTACATATGTAATGTAATTGTAATATTCACATCATTACTTGCACGTACAAACCTGTCTACACACATAAAATATCGTAATTGTTCAGTAAATAAATCATTCAATATCCTGTATACAATGTTTTCAATCAACTGAATCATTCTTAAACAGATAATATTCAGTCTATTTATAAATAAACTCTTGAAAATGTTAATTTTTTCTACTTATATTTCAAAGTAAAATTCATATTTGTTCTAGAAAAAAATATATAATTATTACATAATAATTTTTGTTAGTTGTTAGTACTACAGACATGATTGTTAAGTGTAAAAACGTATTACTAAGTAGATTCGAAAGTCCGGCGATACGGCAGTTTGGCCATCGGCAACTGTCGCGTTGGTTGCCGGTTAAAATTTTAACTGAAGCGCGGTCATCTTTGAAATGTGTTAAAGTTAGTTTTTTCTTAATTTATGTAGAAATTAATGAATATTTCGTTAAAACAATATTAACAACGATTATTTATTGGTGAAATACGTTGAAATCGCCAGATAGAACGTGTAATTTGTGTTGTAGTGACGGTCTGCCATTTACGTTCATGTTTTACGATGTGCTGGATGATTAGGTGTGGCACGTGCGTAAAACTAGTAGCCGCGGCTCGCGGCTACTGGTCTTAACGTGTAGCCAATGGGACTGCATCCCCACCAATGTGTGGAAGCACCACCGCAGGGCGGCGCGTAAACCGGTAGCGTTCTACATTGGGCTCGGTACGGTGCGGCCACCGCCACAGGCACCTTGTTATGATTCCGTTCATAAATATCTTTTAAATTTCCAACATATGCATAGTAGTATTTGTCACATTATCACACGAAACACACCGAATACTATAACATAAGGTTCTATAAATCTCCTTGCACATTATTTACTTACATTTTCTCATTAGTTGAATTTGTTATAACATTGAGGGACAAATTAATCAGAGCCCCTTTCTGTTATATCGATTGTTATTATTTACTAAACAATGAAATATTCAAATAGTGCTAAGAAAGTTGATATATTTTATTTATGTAGGTTAGTATGACTTTTTTGAAGTAGGTAGTTTTATAAATATTGTTGTTAATAAAATTATAACTAATGTCTAATATGAAATACGGTACTATAAAAATTTATTTTTCAATGTAATTTGAGAGGAAATCTGTTTGGAAAGAAAAAATACCTATAAATACATGAAATTCTTTATGATCATTAATGGTATTTTTTAATTAACGGTAATTTTCCAAAGCGAAACATATGCACAAAACACATTTATTTTGTCATTCGATACTGACTAGTAATTATTTTCATGTGACTTATGTATGTATGTATGTATGTATATAGTTAATATAACATACGTGTAGATAGATACACGTAGCGATACGGTATATATGTATATGGCACGTGTTAAGATCTGATGAACGAATATACACGTCCCGGTAGAGATGGTAGAACGATAAACAGTGGAATGTGTCAATTGGAATGACAATCATCTCATTTCTTTATGATAATGACTGAATGACTTGCCGAATGATTTTTCGATAGTTCAGCCTGTCATTGAACACTGCAGGTCGCAATGAATATTGGGTATTAGAAAATCTGTTTCTTTCTCTCTTCTCTCACGTGCTTTACCGATCTACAGAAAAGATCTACCCAACTTGTGTGTGTGTGTGTGTGTGTGTGTGTGTGCGCGCCCCGATACCTCATTGTGCACAGGTACAAAGGAAACAAAAATCCCGATATGCAACAAACACTCACATTGTGCATTGTTTGTCAGCAATGTAACGCAACCAACCAACCAACGAACAGAACAGAACAAGTTACGGACACGCAATATTCACTGTTCTTTTTCTACATATAAACACACATACAAAAAACCATCTACAAATAATGTTGCGGTTTTACCAATTTATACGTAATTCTACTTCTGTGACGTGTGACAATGAAAATAGTTTTATTAACGATTTCATCTCTATAATTGGTTCGTGGTTTCTAGTTTCATATTGGTAGATAATTATTGTTATTATTCTTTACGAGACTAAATTGATAAATGTTTTTGTTGTGTACATAATTATAGGTATATATTTATATACGACTTAGTATTAAATAATTTTAACTAAAATAGTAATTTGATATTTTTCATAAGCAGTTTTTTTGTTGTCTCCTGGGTACATATTTAATATTAACGTTTAATAGACGAACGTGTACAGACGTGTAATTTATTTGCAATAAGAAAATAACAATTTGATTCATTCGTTGGTATTTATAGTTCATTCTATTATTTTCTAGAATGATTAATTTATAATGTCAGAATGCCATTATGAATTGCAATGTATTCATTGACATAGTTCAAATAGTTGTTAGTATATTTTAGTATTAGTTATGTATTAGAGCAGAATGTTAATGCTGATGTTGATGTTGATGATGATGAGAGGAAGAGTGTGCAATGGACACACAAACACTGGTACACACCGATGACAACCCGTAATGTATGCAATCACCAGTGTGGACGGAGACTACGACGTTTATATAATATGATACATACCTATATTTATGCTAATGTGTTCCTATAGCAGAATAACGTGTATATATGCCCACGCCCCGCATTGTTGCCGGTATATTATCGATGCGCCATTGTTCCGGAGAGAGTGGTGATTGCCGGCCACCCCGGCAGTGGGGGTCACAATCAATCGTGGACCCCACTGCAGTGTACTGCATTACCGACCTGACATAACAGTGTCGTAATGTAACGTGCATCGGTTATGTGTGTTGCCACCTTTCATCTGATATACATACATACATACGTACATATACATATAAGAGGTATCTATACATTTTATAATCTGTAATTGCTTCAACATTCGATAGATGGCACAATGTGTCTTTCAATTTTTACACTAGAATTTTCAACAAATTTCATACAGCAGATAATGAACAACTGATACATGTCTGCGCATGTCTGACAGTTCTAGAATTTTATTTATACTTTTGCTTACGTAGAAAAGTGCCTATTATTTCGCTTGAAAAATAATCATTGATATGTATTAAATAAAATTCAGTTTGACGATATGATTTCGTTCCAAGTCTTCGGAGGTTGTAAAGATCTAACCTATTTTCCCTTTGCATAAAGTAAATATCACATTGAACATATTAGTTGTATAAAGAAAAATAAATATTGAAACATGATGAAAACGTTAAAAGTACCAATAATTTAATGCCAATTTTAAAGTAAATACTGCTCGTACAATTATTTATTTATTATTTGATATAGGGATATTGCATCGTCAAACGTTTTTGTAAAATATTATATTTATTTTAAATTTTAATTGAACAAATATATGTACATTACTTATAAATTCATTTTGTATTAAATTACGGTGTTGTATGGTAAATATCTGAAATTTTTTAAATGAATACTTATGAATGAATATATTAGTTAAACACCTGTTTGTTAAAAAGAGAAAAATGAATGAATTGATTTTAGAATGAAAGTTTTTTACCAGTTTCTGGAATTTTAAGATAATATGTTAATAATACATAATGTTTTATAATAAAATCTGTTGCTAAACTTTTCAACATTATAAAGAACGATGATATTTGGAAATATTCCAGAAACAATACTGCCAATTTGCACAATAATAGTGATACAACAAATGTTTTGCAAATAACGTCAAATACCAAAAGTAATATTAGTTATTCATGACATTCACAATAGATATAAAATGTGTATGTCTTAATCCGACGTAGATAATTGAGAAATTGGTAATTGTTATGAAATATCAATTATGACGAAATATTTGGAAGAAGTAAAATTTTCCTACATAGCAAAGTATTTCTGAAATTTTTTCTTATTACTATTTGTAATTTCCTGTTTAAATAAAAACAGAGATAAAATTCGTAGGTATGATTTGTGTGTGTGTGTGTGTGTGTGTGTGTGTGTGTGTGTGTGTGAATAAGTCATAATGCACGTTCTGTTTTCCTTATTTCAGATACCAGGAAAGTGTTTCATCGTCCAACAGAAAAGCAAACAGGTATATCGAATCGCACCACTTGTCCCGATAATCACAAATATACGTTCACAAACACACACGCACACACACACACGCACGCACACGTGAAAGCGGAAAAGCCGTGTTTGCATTATTGCACACACTAGCGTTACGCGTGAAGAAGCGTTTAGATACGCCGACGTAAAGTTATATTATCTACTCTCGCGCGCGCGTACATATATATAAAGAGAGAGAGAGAGTTAGAGTGAGAGAACGAGAGAGAGATAGAGATAGAGACATTGAGATTCAGTCCGTTGTATGTATGTACGTACGTACGTACAAACGAATAGAGATATATTGTAGTAGTAATAGTAGTTAGTAGTCATAGTAGTAGATCTTGGAGTGGCGCAGGCCGCCGTCTACCGGCGTGTGTGTGTGTGATTTAACCCGATCCGCGGGGAATTCTGTCGCGCCGTTCGGGCAACACAGCGATAACGACTGTAAGCGACTCGCAGCCAAGGCTGTAGCGATCTGTCGCCGCGATGTTCGCCATAATGCAGATCGAGAACGAGGACCGCGGCCGCGAGTTCCGGCGCAAGATGAGGGCCAAGTGTGAGTTCATCTGCAAGTACTGTCAGCGCCGGTTCACCAAGCCCTACAATCTCATGATTCACGAACGTACGCACAAGAGTCCCGATCTGACTTTCAGCTGTGAGGTTTGTGGGAAGAGTTTCAAGCGTCAGGACAACTTGAAACAGCACAGGTATGCATAATCATTCACTCATATAATAGTTATAATCATATAAGTTATACCATATATACACCTACTATACACCTTTATATATCTACGATATATATATATTATGTATATGTGTATATAGCAATATAGCACCGTGTACCAGTACGGACAAGATGTTTTAGCGACGGACCACGTTCACCGTCGGTTTATTCACGGGTTTATGCATGGAAAATGCACACTTTCAACACACGAATCAGAGATAAGACAAAGGCATGTTTGCTTCTTTAAAACAAAGGATTGGTTTCGTCTCTTGTATCTGCCAATAACTTACATTCTTTCTTTCATAATCATGTTAGAGATTTTGCATTATTCATGAACATTTTATTTATTCATTTATTTATTTCTAAATTCAGAAACTATCTAAACAATTTTAATTAACAATAAATTTTATATAATAATAATGTTCTGCGCACCTATAGCTATATATGAGACAATAATAATTAAATTAATATTTATATAAATTACACTGAATATAGCATTACCGAAACAAAGAATTATTGAATAATACGCGACAATGAATTCTATGAGAACAAAGAAATTATAGTTAACAGTTGTTTCAGTGAAAAATTATCCGTTATTAATAATTCGTGTGTGGCCTTCTCACCTTATTGAGATTTATTCGATGACATTTCGTTTCGACAGTATCCGAAATCATATGCGAGGAGGGCTCTGTTTTCGCGTGAAACCCGACACTACAAAGCACTATAACATTGAATCATAAAAGTTTTACGCACATCAATTTATTGACGATGAACAGAACGATATTTGTCTCCGGTTTTAGAAAACTGTTATACGTGACCAGTATGTACAACGGGCGCTGGTCCTATGTTCGGTGTTGTCGCTACGAGAGCTAACTTGCTAGCTAGCTTGCTTGCGCGCTAGCTGCGCACAGCATTCACAGTGAACACCTGGTTGAGGTATATGTCTTCTTCCAAATTCATATCGGATTCAAATGTCAGTAAACAAGTTGCCGGACCGATAATACATGCAATATAGCTATAACAGTGGAACAAGCTATTCTTATATGTGATTGGGCCACATGAAAAAACAACCAAAGAAAAACGTGAATAAACAAAAAGGCAAGTGTGTTGCAAGTGTTGGTGACATGTGGGCCGAAATCAGACACCTCCAGGTTCGTCTGGCAGCCTTCGCGGGGCCCACGTATTTCGGCATTATCAAAAGACCACTCTATTATAAATAAATCTTCGGTAATAAGATATTTACTTGAATATACTGAGACATTTCGGCAGTTTTTCGACTAGCGTAAGACAAATTGATGTGCGGCTCGATGAGGTAAGGTGACACCGGTACAGCAAGGTTGCGCGCGAGACGACTTGATGTGGAGGACACGCGTTTGTCCGTCCGTTGTCTAAACACCTTACCGCACCCCACCCCGCTAGCACAACACATATATACACAGATAGAGAGAGAGAGAGCTATTGTTGCTTTCCATTCGTCTGTTCGAACGTACGTCCATGCGTCCGTCCGTCCGCTCTTCTGTGCGCGCATAAATTATAATATTGACAAGCGTTCTAAAGTAATGAATTTATTAACTTGTTCCGTAATGTACGTCCGTACAGTTTCATACTTCACGCGCTACATTGTAAGATACGAATCGTTAGTTAGTTAGTTAATATACCGTACCTAGTGTATACGTACGCGAACATACACACCTAATTATCTAATAGAAAGAACCTAACATATATGATTAGTATTATACACAGGCAATAATAATATTTGAAATAAATTACACATGTCTGAAATTATTACGTCTCACTGTTTAACCAAAAAAAAAGAAGACTAGAAGAATGTTTTCAAATAAAATTTAGTAATGTAAAACCGGTTGCGAAACCATTATTCAAAAATTTACGAACATTACATGCGAAACAGCAGTAGAAGATCGTTTAAAATAAGATAATTTCATTACCGTCATCAAGTCCTTTCCTACCAGGTACAAATAGTGCCACTGAATTAATACAGAAATCATAATCGTTAATATTAAAAGACAAGAGACATTTGTCATTCTTTTGTGAACGATGTTTTATAGTCGTTTAACTGCAGTCATAAATATGCCCAGAGCGCATCGTTATGATTCAGATTCGAAACGAGCTTCGACATAATAGCTACATGTCTAGTATTTTTATAATACACTTACTTGTTCATTTATATTTTCTTTTCATCATTTTCTATTATTTTTTTATTCTCATATAACACACAGGAAATATGTAAACATTGTCGATTATATTTCACAGAACATATTCGTACGAAGAAATGATGTATCATCGGTTAGTAAGGCTTGATTAGATGTATTGATTTATAATTAGATTATTAGTCATATGCATTCCTAGTTTTATTATACCTAAGATTAACAAAATTCCATATATTACTGCACTCATACGATGATTATTTGGTTTTTCTATTTGTAAAAGATAACTTATCAATGTTTGAAATTTGCAAATATTCGCAATGAATAATAGCGAATACTAGTGAAATTATTAGTAACATTTAATTGTAAAAATGAGCACATACATTGTTTCATATACATACAACATACCTATGTGATTACGTTTTGATTTGAATAAGTTTCTGAACAAATATAAAAGTACTAGTTAGGCTATTTGTAATCAATGGCATAAAATTATCACATATTAAAATAGATTCTTGCATTTAAAGCAAGTAGGTTTATAATATTTGTAAGTGTAAATCGTGTTAATACGTGGGTGCTAATTGTCGGTGTTGCATTACGTGTTGGTTCACTGAATTAATTGTTAAAATATTCATACTGTAAATTGAAACAATAAATAATTGCCATAAAGTTTTATTATAATTTAACGACTTTCAGTGTTGCTTAAGTTTATTGAACTTTTATTATGGAATGAAACCATAATTTTCTTGTTGAATATTAACACGCACGATAAATAATCGCTTTCAATGTTTACATTAACACCTAATGGAGTTCCGTATAGCATTATAAATATGTATCTACGTATACATATACACGTATTCTATTAGCACATGTTTCTAATTATTATTACAATCATGTTATACTTGTGCTATATTGTATGGGAACTATTAATATATCTATGCCAGTAGATACATGTGTACATTACACAAAAAACAATATGTTATATGATTGTAAGGATTAGGATATCGTAAATGTGTCTCAGACTTAAATATAACGATCGAATGTAACTTATTGTCTGTAAAATAAAACATATTTTTTTTCACGTTCACGGATATTATGTGTAGATTTGTAAAATACATTTCGTCGGAACGTCACGTTGTAAAACTGTAAATTACGGCTTTGTAATTGTAAAATAATATAAGAGTTCGGTGAAAGGATGAGTTTGAAATGCGATTCGCTATACAGCTTAAAAGGACTACTCGCACGTCCCGAATGACGGGTACATTTTCACAACGCGCTCACATTCGATACATGAACGAACCTGTGTGTAAAGTTGTGCTGTTTGTATGACATAGATGTGATACGATGCCAGCAGACCAAAGCAAATCGCTTTTATTACAAATAATAAATCGCTGTAAACAGCCACAGATAATAAATATAGGTATATGTTGTTAACCACTCGACAGTTTTAATATTATTAGAACTTATGAATAACAGTTTTATAATAGACAAACCGAGACAATAGGCAACGGACACCGTGCCGAAACTTGCTTATATTCGTGATCTGAATACAAAGAATGATGTTACCTCCTCTTTATATAAACAGATGGTTGTATTTCAGAATCACTTGTATTTCTTTCTTTCTAATCTAATTCCAATAAACAACATTTCAATGTCTATCTGTGACATTTATAATTGGTCCATATCGTATTTCATCTATTTCAAGTTACATATATGTACATAATTTATTCAGAAGCTGTTTCACTTTAAGATCTGTAGATAATTTCTTTATAATATTTCATTGTTTAATGTATGCGAGTAAATACTAGTCGTTTAACACCCAATGACAACGAGAAATGAACACAATAAGACGTATAATTAATGGCAACTAAAAAAGAAATAATATATATCTAATTTGCAATTATAAATGTATGAAATGCCGTTTCTTATTGGACAGTGTTTCTTGGAATTGTGTTGTTTAATTACAGTTGTGTAATAAAATTTTAAACAATTCATGACAATAAAGCAACAATAGGTTAGGGGAAAAATAGAATTCTATGTTCTCAGTGTGTACAGATATTCCTGTATAATATATACAATATACCTTACTAACCTATACCTATAGATATATATGTGTATACAATCATATAAACATTATATGATATTTTACTGC
>JAGJTL010000016.1:54914-69409 GCA_022063505.1 Calosoma granatense
TTTTTAAATATATCAAATATAATTAGTATAACTATATTTATAAATATTTTGTGTAGAATAATACACGCGGTGTAGAAATTGGACGACCGCAAATACACCTGAAACAGATGCTTGTGATTTATAGCAAGTCTCCTGACTCGTCACGCTTTGGAAGGTAAATCATAACAAAACTAGAAAATCTATGTCAATTATCATGGTGGTAAAGTTTATACCAGGAAACAATTGTCTTGGTTGTCCACAACTACCGCTTGAAATTGTACCGCATTGTTACCGTATTCGAAATTTCTAATGTCAACGCACTTTGCAAGTACATCCTAAGTAAAATTCCAGAAGTCGTCGGTCATATTTCCATTATAGTTTTATGAAATTTTTGGTAAGAATTTACCGTAAACCAACACCCTAACATTATTCTGCATTGCTATATTTAGCAATATTTTTATTTATGACTCTGTTCTATGTCGGTTACAGGTTTATGACGTACTGTGTGTATGTATGTTTACTGTACCTATTTCTCTATTGTTATGTGGTCACAGTTGGTCAATATATGGTCAATATTGTCGTCTCAAGTTCGTTACGCTTAACAAATTATCCATACCGTAACAAATGTACAGGGTGAAAACAGTTACAATACATTCTCAAATAATCAACATGTTTGCTTCATTTGCTTTTAGATGGCTCTGTATGTAGAATATTTATATATTTTTAAACAGATACAAACATTTGCACTACATACTTACATAATTATTTAGATAATACTTGTAGACAATAATATAGAATATTTCTATTGCAATAATCGTAGTATTTTTCAGTTTATATATTCATATAATATTTTAAATTATATGTACAGTTATATTATCATCCTTCTTAAATATGTAGGTATATTTATTTCTGAATTATAAGGATTTTGCCTCATTATAGACTATTTAGTTTTACAGTAATATATTAGCAGGGGAAATTATCAATAAGTGTAATTTTATGTGTCATATCTTTTAGAACTTAAACAACGTGTAGGTAGTTGCTATTTCTAAAGAAAATTTTAAATACGTCTGACATACAAGTATAGCTTTGTTTTACACAGAAAATATAAATATTTTACTATTTTATACAAGTATAAACGAATCAAGGTTTATTTTATATTTGGTGAATGAAATGTATATAAATATTTGCCGCAGTATAGACATACATAAATCTATAAGAGCAATATGTTTATTATGAGTGTGTACATGTCTGAACATGTTTATACAATATATTGGGTGCAAATGATTAGGGTTAAATGATGAATATCCTGATCGAGTGCAGAGTGTTGTATGAAACGGTGTTCATCGAGTGACCGCCTAACGAGCGACCACCTTCACTGCACGCCTGGTGAGCGTACACGCTACAATATACATGTGTTAATCCACCAGTGTGGTCCTCATTTAACTCTAGATAACTATCTAGACCGATCTAGATAAGCAACATGGACACTTAGCGCACGCAATAGAATGGTTTGTTTTCACCGTAAATATACCTGTACATTTGTGTTGTTTCAAAGACAAGTCATGAATTCAAGGTTACAAAAATATGCAAATTAGATTTACCTGCAATGTAAATAGATACTTATAAGAGGTTTACAGTTAATAAATAAACTAAACAAATCAACCACATATCAGAATATTGGATTCTCTTTCTAATTCTTAAACTATTATCGTAATAATATGATGTAATTAATTTTTATTATTTTACGTATGGAAATAAATGTATTTTTTGTTGTAAAGAAGATTTTATTGGAATGTACAGTAACTCCGGTATGAACTTGTTTGTTTAGCTAAGATAGCGTTTGTTTTGTAAATAGCCATTGAAGACGAGAAGCCGTTGTAAATTCTTTTGATTAGGAAATGGTGGTGGATGTATTGTGTCAGTGCACTAACCCCAGCATAGAGGTGATAGCGGTACCAAGTGCCGGGACCAATTCTGTTGACACAATATACAGTTTTGGTGGCACAGTGTTGCACAGCAGTACAGCACAGATAATAGAAGAAAGTTTCTTGCGGTATTTGGCAGCCGTAACAAATTCCAAATATATGCCACATTTTCTAACGGACATCCTTTTACATGAACTTCGAAATATTTAAATGAGAATATTATACACAAATTCTATGTTTTTCAGGCTACTGATTGACATTACTTAATACAAGTTAAAATACTGAATTTCTATTCTTATTTGAAAATACATATTTGTATTTCCTTTAATCGTTTTGGGTTATTTAAATTATAAAGTACTATGGCATAATTTAAATTTATAGAAATATAAAGTGCAGATACTTATATGTATATTTTAATAATGATTATTGTTAACAGTATAGGTTAAAAATAATGTAACAAATTAATGATTCTCTAATGAACCATACAATAAAACAGAATGATAAGTGTATAATTAGATAGTGTTAAGATAAAAGTATAATTTACTTTCTCATAAATATGCATGCAAATGTACAACGTAAATCAGATATGAATACAATGTACACGCGTGCGCATAAGTATTATGAATCTATCAATATTCTAACTAATATTAGAAAGAGAAAAGTTTCTAACCAACGAGAAAAGAATACAATAATGGCAAGTGAAGACTTGTTTGCGAGAATTAGAAATCGGTATGTGGTGAAATTTTTGCCTAAAAATCAATACTTTGCAAGTTGTACATGCGATTACCTACAGCGCTGCTAACAGTTCAATATTCTCTCCTGAAGGATGAAATCTGAAATTCTTAGATGTCACAATTACAAGACATGCTATTGTCACGAATTACTTAGGATTTCTGTAGGGTGCATTTTCTATTTCCCGGTTCAATGACTTTTTTAAGTCGCACTATCCAGTCCCTAGAACTAACGTTTTACTGTAACGGTAACCATTTCAATATTACATCCCTAATTTTTAACCACTACGGTTTTTTCCCTTCATGTCATACTTTTTTTCAAGTTCAATAAACAAACGAAAATTACTCCTTTTTCAAATAAAATTCGTAACAGTTTTTGACACAGAAAAAAATGTAGGTACCAACATTTAATCCTATTAAGGCTCTTTATGACTTGTTATTTTTTTTATTACAAATCCTTTTACTTTTAGTACGAAAAAAATATAGGACATTGTCGTTTTCGTTCCACTTTTAACTGTTTGTAAACATGGGTTAGATTTTTTTTGTATATAAATCTTTAAATAACAGTACTATTTACTGACAACGTACTTAGAAGGATGTCTTTTTTAAAAAATAAACCCATTTAACATTTAATGTTTTTATGCTGCGTTATCCGTATCGAAATGAATGTTAAATTTTTTAACGGATCTTTCAAAAACAGATTCTTTAGTGTTTTATGTTTCTAACAAGACAATTGATTAACGTTTTTTCTTTGAATAAATTTTATAATTTATTGTCATATTCAGAATAGCGTTTTTGTGTTTAAAGTGCTATATTTTTAAATGTAATTATGAAGTCAAATTGCAATAACTGTGATTTACAATAAGACTTATACAGTAATCCCTACATTTACACGAATTCTTTTTAACGAGGTTGTATAATTTTTAAATTTTAAATAATCAATTTGACACCCGATGCATTCATTAAAAAATTTTAAGGGTTAAACACATGACTCCATTTACGCGTGTGGAAACAATTACTCGCGTAAATGGAAGAACGACTGTATGTATATACATGTTTCGGGTATAGTTCGTCTAAATGAAATACCAATATTACCCCACATTTCTGCCTCCTTCAGGATTTTTCATTTATAAAATAATTTTTACAGAAACACCTCTATCCAAAAAGAATGACGTTAACAAATTTTCACAGAGGTATGTAATTCAAATATCAAAAGAAATAAATTTCTCTTTTGAAAAACATTTCTAATATATAAACTTAACCAAAATATCGCGAACATTTTTAGATGAATACCATCCAAGTCTCGTACAATAGAATCCGAAGGAAGGAAATATTTTCTTTTAGATAAAAAAAAATCTAGACTTGACGAAAATATTCGGTCCACTTAGAAGAAGCTTAGAAGTCGATATACGATATAATACGTTTAAAAGAGGATGGCAACTGTCATTTTTTCACTTTCTGAATACCGGCACAACACACATAACACAGTTAAGTAAAAACGGACCGATTCCGTGGGTCATTACGGCAAAGCGCTTCCTCTTCAGCAGAAATGACAGCCATTTCAGCGACGGGTAGATATGCCGCCTCGTCCTCCGGGCTCTTTGTTGATACTTGACAAGGGTTACCCTTCATACGCTGTAACCGGTGGTTAAAAATTCGTCACGCTTTGAGATTGCGGCCTGAATTGGGCTCATGTCGAGTAGTTTTTGACACGTTTGGAGATTTTCGGTAGCTCCAGAAACGGCACTGATTGTTTCCTGTAAAATGTCATATAGTTGAATCGACTGTTTACCTTACTCCATTATCATTCACATCCAACGAGGGATGGGACTGCTGCACTTGCAGAAATCTTATGTCAATCATAACTTGTGAGCATTCATAAATACCATGGAATATAATATGGGCAGGAATAAACTGCGTTACTCGTTAATAGATAACGTAATATCTTTTCAGTGACAATGACTACTATTATATTCTACTTGTTCATTTTGAAAAATATTCGTATAGTGAACCGCTGGTGTACTTAATAAGTGTATAAATATATATTCATAGGTGCTTTTCTTCTGAGGTAAAACTTGTTGTATGCAAGTAAGACCTCCTGTAACTAAATGATTTAATTAGTTTTTATCTTGCACTAAATTTACTAGCAATCTACAGAAAATAGATCAATATCTATATTATTTTACAATTCAATGAAAAACATCAAACATTACAAGTAAAAATTACTCACCAAATATTTCATCAGTTCTGCAATTATATTTCAATAGAATAAAATACGTAAGGTGTATAGAAAATATTTCACTTTGCAATAATTCCATAGAACAATTATTACAGATGAATCCGGGTACAATATTACATAGGATTTCGTGGTTCACCGTTATTTTTAGATTTGTCATATTGATGATATTATTACTGTGAATTGGAATATAATTGCTGATGAAGATGATGCAGTTACTTATGGAGTATGTAGCAGATATTACCACATGCAGGATGTTGTTACAGGTCCGGTAACGAATTCGTATGGTTTGGGATTTCATTGTTAATTAAATAGGTATAACCACCAGGTGACTACCTGTTCAAGCAGATGATGAATAATTAATTTGTTTTTATTATGAAACATGTTGCATCCTGTACACGATATTTACCATTTACGAAATGACTTATTATATGTTACATATGAATTCTATGTAATATATATATAGGGTGATTTAGAACAAGAGTAAAAATAGTTTATTGTACACATTATCAGAAAAAAATAAAATCCTTATTTCGCTTAGTTTACAAGAAGCATAAGTCAAATTACTGGTAATAAAAGGAAATGACATTTTTTTACTCAAACTGACCTGCCCAACAAACCATTTTTTGAAGGGTGTTTTTTGTACTCGTTCTAAATCATATAATACAGGTATACCTAGATATAATAATCATATTCAAAACAGAAGCAATATGGTTAAAATTTGACAATTTCCGGAGATTTTCCTGTCAAAGTTTTTTTGCCTCATAAATTACTCGCATTTAAAAGTGAACATTTGCAGCTACCTTTAGTTTTTATATAACTCCAGTTCGGCAATCGAAACCACGGATTGTTGAGAGAAAAAAAGAAGCAAAACATTTAATGGAGAGATATGAATGTGTAGAGCGGAAAACAGATTAGTTGAAGGAAAACGATCCGTTTTGGTGAACGGAGTATTCTTCGGTCGTTAAGGTTACGCTACTATGCTGTTATTAAAACGCACCTATTTTAGCCAATCTGTGACCGCAAACGCTTGGCATCCGGCTTGAAATGTGCACCACAATGTAACAAACTGCCACTGAACCTGTGTTTAACTTAATTATTGGCTTTAATCCAACTTCAGACAGTGGGAAAAACAAAAGGTTCTGTGTGGCTCCGTTCCGAACTGACCGCAACAAACCCGGAGATCTAAGTAGCCTGGGTAAATACCTCACTTTATGCGAACGCTCATGTCTCGTACGGATGACGCGCATCAATAAAAACAATTAATTGTTGGTTTTTTGTTCTCTGATTTATTTCTGTGGTTTTCCACGACCTATGACCGCGGATGAAAATAGATTAATCATTGTACAAATATAAACACATTTATACGTGTACATTTTCATTTTCAGTGTTTATTGTATTACATTTAAAATATATATATAAAAGTCTTATATAAATCACATTCTACCTTCTGATAAATACATATATAAATTTTCATTAAGGATTGTAATAGTTCCAGTAAAAATAATTTTATTCCTGTTCGTATGTCTGTATGTTAGAATTGTGAATACGTTTTAGAAATGCAAGTGGCTTTATGTATTTTGGAACAATGCTAGCGTATGTATAGAAAGATAGTTATGGTACACGTACATACATCATTCAATGCGGAGTTCATTTAAAAATCGTTAACTTAAAGCGTTTGTAATGTTTGTAATTAAAATACCGTTTATCATGATAAATTAGCTTCCGTACAGATCGAATAATGAGCATCTGAACGAAAACACCTATACCGGTAAAGGTTAAGTCACTTTTAAGAGAAGGCAACAATTTATTTTTAAAGTTAATTATGTTCTTAATGAGTAGCAATTTGTGAGAGTGTGAATACTGGCAACCTTTGAATATGTGCAACAGTACCGGACTCAATATTTTATTTACACATTTCTACATGTATGTAGGTACATATATATCGGCGAATAAATTGTTTTCAATTTCCTTTGCTGTAAAAGATACTGAAAAATATCAAAATTTATTTGAATCCCAATTTATAAAAACTTATTATCATTTAAACATGTTTTTTTCTATTCAAAATATTCTCAAATTATTTTGTCATTTTCATATGTTGTTTTATTTTTAGTAATACAGCATTCATATATTTAGGGTTTTCTATTCTATTTTATTTATTTATCGTCTAAAGCATTTGATATTAGCAATACATACATTGTTGTTCATCTAGTCCAATCCTGTAAGTAAAAGAATACATATAGTATTACAATCTGCCAAGTTACAACCGGGTATGAAGAAGCGCCAACCCACATATGTATACACATATACAGTGTATGTATGCATGTGAATATATAGATAGACGAAGCTTATAACGTGTAAAATAGCGGTCACTAATTAGACGGAAAAGGGGGCGGCCACGGGCAGTAGTGGTCTCTGGGCGTCGCCAACTGTCTTCTCACAGACGGCATGTTCCCTCCCGCAGACTGAAAACTAATCAAAACTATGAAATGAATAGCTACTAATTTGTGCTTCTGTTGCGACGCGCACACAAAACTAATAATGGATTATGAGTTAAATGTCAAGCACAAATCAACCACAAATATATATGTATACACACCCGAAGCAAAAAGGATTCACTTGAAATCGAATACATCTAGAAGTAAAACAAATAAAGAATTATGCAAAATTGTTTTATTATAAAATGGAGTATATCTTTTTCATTCCCAGTTGTTTCACACTCTTTACCTATACATTCTTTTTCTTATATTTTACTTTAATCAATATATCGATTAATCATATACGATATTATATTTTGACATATAACTGTCTATTTTTTATTAACCTCAAAATTTCAGTATATACAATATTGTGATTAAAACTATAAATATACATTTATTGTATTAAGTATATATTTATACAATTTAAAACACGAAGAATTTAAATTTTCATTTATTGAATGAATCACCAGTAAGACCACATTCGGCTATATTCATCCATATTATTTACAGTAGCTTGCGGGAAACCAATATTATACTCAGTCATAAATGTTGTTTTAGCTGTGTTGAATTATAAGTATCCCATGAATCCTACACGCGCCCATATTTCAATTACAGATAAAAAAAGCAGCACGTAGAGTGCATACATCAAAACTAGTACATTATATTGTCGGTACGGAAACTCAATGAAAGCATACAGATTCTCCATATTAATTTGCTCTACAACAAATATATATTTTGTTAACATTTTAACACACATTATTAACTGAATATATAATAAATGATTACTTACTGACGAATATGTAGACATAATAAATATAGAGCAGCCCAAATATAACATGACATGGTTTCATTTTGACGTTTACATTATGAGATGAACTGTCACTAATAAATACGGTTTCCATAGCAACAGTGATATATCTATACGTACCTATATACGTATATGATATTTGTATTTAAATGATTGAAATTATTTTTTTTTTTGTTAATAAAATAATTTCAAATAAATTTCATGGTTTTTCAATTACGGTCCATTTACAACAGTACCGGACTCAATATTTTATAATACATTAATTACTATGGGGCTAAACAAAAATTCAATTCTATTTAATTAATACAGTAGAACCTGGATTATCCGGACTAAATGGATTTAAGATGGTTTGAATAACCAAAAATCCGGATAATTAAGATGAGAGAAAAAGACATTTAGTATAAATACATCTAAGTACACACCTACAGGAAATTATTGTTTTGTGAAAAATTCAGTTATTAACTGTGTATTAAATTTGTATAATCCGTTATTTTTTTGGTGCAATCCGGATAATCAAGATCCGGATAATCAAGGTCCGGATAACGGAAGTCCAGATAATCGAGGTTCTACTGTAGTAGATATACATATAGTAACATGTAACAGTATATCTAGATTCATATGAAAAACCTTTTATTTCATTATTGACATAAAACACATTCACAAAACATTTTGAAAAAAGAATACAATATTTAAGTTAGAAAATGTACCCTCCCATTTTATGATACCAAACAAGATATTAATTAGCAATTCAATTATTCGCTTTTATTTTATGTAACAGGTAATCATAAAATTGTTCCATAGAAAACATTGAAAACTAAACGATATTTGTCGGCTATATGACATGAAAATACAGGATTTTGTAACTTGGTCATATAATTTTACAGTGTCTGTCTGAATTCTATTCTAAATTTTAATTCGTTACGTTTCGTTTTAAAGCGCAATAAACTATAAAGTTTACATCCCCTTATAAAATAACTAAATCAAACAAACAAATTCACATTTAACATTGTTCCCAATTAAACTGGCACAAATATCTTGAACAAATCTGCATATCTATTCATTTCATAAATTTCTTATTAGCAAATATTCTAGATGTTTATTCTCACTGGATATACTAGACTGCAAAATTCTTAAAATAAGCGTATAAATTCATCATTAATTGGTTGTTTAGCCGCAAGGTGGTAGCAATATAAGATATAATAAAAACAGACAATAATCTAGGGTTATAAAAAGAATCAGTAGGGGCACAAATATTGCCGGTGTTAAAAATTAATTAGCCACAGTTTGGAAACCTCTCTCTATATTGCAGATACGTCATAAAAATGGTAGTTTAAAATCGTTAATATAGGAAGCGTTAATGAAAGAAAAACTCCTACCAACAATTCTGTCGTAACTAAATAATAAAATATACATTTAACTTTGCAACAGAAATAGTTATATATCATTCCTCTATGAATAGATTAAATGAAATATTAATAGAAATAAATTGTTTTATTCAGAAATACATAAGTATTTCATATAAATAAGAAAATGAACATTATTTATTACAAATTAATTATGTGTTCTTGCATGCTGACGGCAATATTTTAGTATAAAATTGTCAACGTCATTAACATATAGCTGTATGCATATACAATAGCTAAGTCGTTCATTTTGTCATGGCTGACATGCTTTATAGCGTATTTTCGAGGGAGCCCCGAACCAATTAACGTTTTAATGAGAGAATTGATTCGAAGGCCACCGTCCAGAAAATTGTTTTTATTATTTTTACTCGGCACACGGGAAATTAATAACTTCAAATCGATCGCTTTATAAAGTACTTTATCATAAGCATTTAATTAATATATTGACACATTCGCTTATCACGTCCTTAAGTGATTATTTTCAGCAGTATAACGTTATAAGACTTAAACTGTTCAATTAACTATCTTCTTCAATAATATACGCCTCACGTATGCAATCAACAATTTGTTTTCAATTATATACCAGTTAAATTATTATATTAGTGAAATTGTTTAAAGTAGAACCTGATGTTCTATATATAAATGTGAAACTGTAGTAATGTACTCGAATGTAATTTGCAAAACATCGAGTAAAGTGGCAGATCTTGGTTCGGCAAATATGGTGATGCAGTGCAGACGAGAGATGAGTGTACTGTAACTGCAAGCAGTGGCCGAGTGTACAGGTCTACTGCTTGACAGTGATTGATGACACATCAACTCCCTTATGCAGGCTCATCGTTATACCTTACTCGCTGCATCTGGCGGCGCACAAAGACGTCTTGCGCCGGCCCCGCAGCCGTCGTCAACGTTCAATCAGTTATTCAGCAAACATACAAGGCCAGACAAGTTGGAAGACTTCGTTACGGTTGCTTGTAATCAAATGTAAATTATTCTGATTAATTATTGTTTTCAATCAGGCTCTATTAACAGTACATATTGCAAATGTGTACCGAGTTCCGTAAATGTAACAGAGAGAGAGAGAGTGTGTGTGTGTGTAATGTAGTATAGTAACAGGATGACATTCTGTCCTTTGTGTTATAACCTGTTCGTTAAGGAACAATGATCTGGCTAATAAGTATTACGCAATGTTGTGTATGTTCTGATTCTTGTATATTGTATAACATCGGCTTCCGATACAGTTGAGAACGTATCGATTGAACGGCAAGTTTGAATGTTATGAAAGCAAGTAGTTGATGATGATGAAGTGGAAACAGATTTATATATGTAGGTAATGGTAGTACGTATGACGTGGACGGTGGTCCAGTTAATTCATTACGTCAATCTATTCCATAGGCTGATATGTAGTGAGTAAAAAAAACTAAGTAAAAGAACGATTAGCGTGTAGACGGCGCGGACGATCTGATCAGGTGCCAAACCCCATAGTGAGGAAGAGGCGCGGTTCAGGTGAAGAAACGAGAGGAGTCGGTGCGCTGTACGACTGTGCGGTCGCGGTGTCCGTTATTAATAGGCTTTCTAATGAGTAAATCAATACATTAATTAACCGGCGCAGTTGAATATTCCGATAAGAATCGGGCTAAGTGAATTGTCAGGAGACCGGTGATAATTTGTTCTGGACTTCTTAATTATTGAATGCATGACTGTGCAACTCTGTATATCAGTTTAATAAGTAGTCCAGTTTGCAGTTAAGACGTCCGCACGATCATTTATCATATTTATTTTGACATGAACTGAAATGTTTGGCGAGTTTTACATGCGAAACATTTACCGCATGTACAAGTACTTGTACAGCTAGTGTGTAACTACACTCACTTACTTACTTACTTACTTACTTACTCATTGTTCTCTACGAGAATAACAATGTCTTGACTACAACAGTACCAGCAGGTGCAAATCACTGTACTTACCTTGTACATATTCAAGTACATATACGTACAACATACAGTGTACAGTGTATACAGTCACTTATACATATTGAAACAATCGATTTATATTTATACATGTGTACATTTATATTTTGTAGAAATACAGTTGTCAATGATTTAATTAAATAAACATTAATTATAAATTAAAAAGCAAAATATGAGGATTTCAGGAGTATACAATATTAATATAAATGTAAATTCTAACAGATGATATAATAGAATTGTGTTCATAGTAATTTAATATTTCTATATAAAATAAATATTGCTAATAAA
This sequence comes from Calosoma granatense, assembly GCA_022063505.1. NCBI lineage: Eukaryota > Metazoa > Arthropoda > Insecta > Coleoptera > Carabidae > Calosoma > Calosoma granatense. Next base: position 66,732 of record JAGJTL010000016.1, read on the forward strand.
ATATATTTAATACTGGTAAAACAGTAAAATATTTCATTTTATTGCTGAAATTAAAATGGAAATATCATTGTTTGTACAAGTAAGATATTCTTTACTTTATTGCGAATTCCGATTAACATCTTAACGGACAAGTATCCACGATAATAAAACGTGCAATTTATTTCTTTCTTCCTATATCTACTGTTTTCCTGTTCGCTGAAGCACTGCCACACAAGACGAATTCGATAACAGTTAAATGAGTAATTGTACAAGATGTGCACATTTATTTCCTTTCTGATTTGACTCAGAGACACACACTTTACTGTCTGTCGCCTGCAAACAGCAAATAACATTTTTATCAAATACTCTACGAGAATCATTCATTAACTTTTATACCGACTATATGTCTAAACACAGACACACACACGGCCAGAGAGCTTTCGGCAGACATTCTAAACACGTATTACCACCACCTCTACTTGATGATCAACACGGACGGAGCGATTAATTCACTAACACACACACTATATACTCATCTAGTGTGTACACGAGAAATTTACATATATGTCACTGGGAAAATCCATAAGAATTCGCACAAAAACAACAATAAAAACCACTTGGAAGCATAGATAGATAATTTATTCATGAATTCATGGCGAGAAGTGAACAGAATATTTGAAAATTCTAACGTGATCGTAATCAAATCATACATTTGTATTGAGAAGCTAAAGTGCCGATTCATGGTGATGTATGGTTCAGTATCGGCATGTTCGCGCATGCGCACACGTTTGAACCCGGGGGTTCGGTATAATCCACCGTGTAAACTATAGACACCTATTGTACAGATCTGTTATTGATGAGGTGAGAAACAGATTATATTTATAGACGTGGCCAGCTACAGTTTGTTTTTTGTAACATTCGACATCTCATCATCTGTGTGAATCTTTTATTTTTTATGTACCTACCTCTTACATGCATACCGATTCACTGAGCTATCATGTATTGTTTTGTTTCTTGCGAGTTTTTGCGACGTGCAGTATCTTTTTTTAAATTGTATTTTACTGGTTATTAAGCAATGTTCTACATGTCAAAGTAAGCATTATTCATGAATATTATTTTTTGCTTGCTTGAAATGTTTTGAGTTAAGTTTTTTTTTGTATGAACTATTATTTATTTTATTGCACAATGGATAACAAATTCAATCCTTATAATTTGTATTCTATTAAATGTCCATTTCGTCAGTTTTTCTTCTATATTCATCTACACATCCTTGTTTATGTAAGTATTGGAAAAGGATTTGAAAATAATTTTCTAGAATGATCTATAATAATCTTTCACATAGCTAAATGTAGTATATAATAGTCGTTATTCACACTAATAAAAATCCCTAAATAAAATTTCATCTTCTTTATCGATGACAACAAAACATTCGTTGCGGCTGACACCAGAGAACTCTGAAAACATTTGTTCCTTTGTGCGAGCTTCAATATCAAACAATACGATTAAATTCAATGGCCGGGACTGTTCTTGAAACGGCAAAAGTCGGCATCGGCAGACCGACAGACACCGCAGGACGAAAACGGGAGACTTGATTATAACTACTCTCATGTAATGCTCCGCTTTACCTCCATGAATCATCACAATCATATAACTTAGAGGCATCTGTTTCTTTAATTCTTTCTAACGCTGAACTATACGTGTACCTGTACTTACTTGAGAAAACGTTTATTTTCATCACAATTCATCAATGTTTTACATGCACTGTTTCAATTGCAATATACAGAGCATTGCATGTGTGTGGATATTCGAATCAGATACATTGGACAAGTACACTGATAAAAATGTTGTTAACAGATTGTACTGAAGTCAGATACACTGGTTGGATCATTTTTAACAAGACATATCTATAGCATTAACAACAAAGGAAGCGAGACACATCATTAATCAGAGAAAAACTAAGACATTGCAAAATGACATTCAGTATAAAGTTAACGGAAAATCTGAAAACGTGTGTAGAGATTTAAGCTAGATACTATTTTCAGATTATCAACGCAAATGCATGAAACTGTTGTACAGACACGTTTTGTCTAGTGAGCGCCTCTTGATGTCTCGAAGTCTTAAATGAATGGAGCGCATTTCTGAAACAGTGTGATACCAATCCATTAATATGAATCTTTGTTGGCGACCGCTAAATGCTGACCATTGTTGTCGAGTTAACCGCGGCGCGTTCAGGCCCTTTATTTGATTAAATGATTACTGATTGAACAGGTGTGCACGGCATTCCATGCATAGCTGTGTGATTGATTGCATTGTTATCAACGTTGGTGCCGATTGTTCGGCATGCGTGTGCATTACAGTCAGTGCGTTATATCAGGTGTCGAGGTGTCGGACCATGGACCATACACCATACACACACACACACACACACCATACCATACCATACCATCATCTGCACCTGCGACACGGACACCATCACCTCTTACAGTAGGTATTATATCCCACTCCACTAGGGTGGTGATCACTATGCACAAATTCTAACCCGTCAATATTATACTTCAACATTAGTTACATTTACTACACACAGGTGCTCGATATATTTCTGATGACTTTATTCTCAACAAACTGATGATTTTTACTAATATAAATATATCATATTATCTACAAGTAATAATGGTATAAAATTATGATAATTATGTATG
>JAGJTL010000016.1:74219-92211 GCA_022063505.1 Calosoma granatense
CTTAGATAGGTGTATTTTTATATATATTTTTCTATAAAAATAGGACAAAAGATTAACAATTTTACAGCTTTTAATTATTTTATTATGCGTAATAAAACATTGATGACCTAGTTGTATTTCTATGTACGGTCAGTGTAATATTTGTGTTACACACGGATAGTTGTTAGTGAATATAAAAAGGAAATAGATAAGCATATACATATATATTTCATTGATGTGCTCGGTAGGTAGGTAGACAGACAGAGAGAATATGAATAAAATAAAATGATATAACGATGACAGTGTTTGGTGTGGTGTGATGTGAGATGTGTAGTGTTTACATAGGAAACTTCATTAACTGTCAGTGTTGCTTCCAGTGTGTAAATCACTTGGCTAGTGTATCTTTCATAATTCCGCACCTTATCTCTGATCTACCAGGTGAAACTCCAATATCGTAAAGTCCGGACCTGATTGATGGTCTGTGGGCCCCCACGCACCGTGTTCCGCGGCGTGAACGTTTACAGGTTCGGACACCCGTAAACCGTTGGTCCCTGGTTCCCAATCAACAGATACTGACGAACTGGGTGGCTTCGCTTCAAGTACAAATTTTTATTATCCCATAAATGTCACATATTAACATGGCAGAAATGCAGTAACCTTGGTTTTACGTAAAAATGCGCACTGTGAATTGACTTTTTCCATTCGTTCTTTTTGTGTTACCAGGCAAAGACGAGTCACGGGACACTTTCTTATTTCACTAATCTACCGGCCTACCACTTATCTCAAATCATCTACTTTCCTCTGTTATACCTCCCGTACTTACTCAATTAGACAATTCAATTAGTACCTCATTATGCATAAGTGTATGTTGCATTATATATAGGTATACGTATAGAAACTTTGAATAAACATGTTATTATTATCTATAAATGCAGGATGAAATCTGATTAGAATCAGAATGTACGATAATGCAATCATGGCAATATGTTAAAGCAAGCCAAACACCACGATATCGATATAGGTAAATAGCTAGTCATTTCTGTAAACGTAAGTAACAATCAATTATAGGTGGAATCACTAGCGATAAGGAAAACCCTCCACAGAAGAAAGAATTGATCATGCATCACGAAGCCTGACGGAGAAGGTGTTATCTTGGTAAGCGCCAGAAAAAAACATGGTCGAAATTTGGAACCACGAAGACATGGCATTGTAACCCTATACTACCGCGATAAATGTGTCCTCTTTCGTACAGGCTATCTTCTGCAGTCGACCAGCAGTATGATACCATCATTGCATTACTTACGGATGACACACCGTACGTCGTAACAAAGAAGTGGCATTCTAGCAGTACAGCAATAAATTCACAATTTACACCCGTATCCCAATGTGCCGCTCCCTCAAACTAGTAGAATGTCCTAAAACGCGCGTACAATATGCTTATGTGAAGATACAGAAGACTCAATTTGAAAGCACTTGAATATTTCATGTTTACGCGGTATGAATTTTTTATATTTTATATTCAAGTATAATTTAAAATACTAGCACAAGAACGTGTACATAAGAACTACCATATATGGTAAAATTACATACATTTTATTCATTTGCTAACTAGTTTTATAAGGTAGCAACCAGAATGACAGAAGGAATAGAAGTGTATAAGTATTATCATTATTAGCATGTGTATGATGTTTAAGAAGTTAGGTTACATTCTAGAAGTACCATTTTATTCTAATTATTTTTGTTTTGTTAAGTTAGTATTGTCCTTGAATAGTACAGACATATGTTCAACATTATTATTATTAATAAATTATGTCAAAACTCGAATGTATTTCAGATATATAATATGTTTATGAATAATAAGTAACATGTATATAGGAGCAGCAATGTCAGAGTTAGAAATACGTTCCATTACATTGCGGTTTGGCTGTAAAATCATCAATAAGATAATCGTTAACGCGTGCCGTTTGTCTTGTGTCAGTGATCCACCAACCATACACTGATACGATAAACTCGATGCGTTTTCGTTTAAACAAAACCACTTTGTGTAGTCTGTGGGGGGTCGTACGTTATTAGATTAGGCTAATCTATAACTGTTACAGACAGCGCCTCCCTCAATAACCAACGAACACCCATCAGTTCACATTCAATTATAACAATTCGTTCTGTTTTCTAAACTTGTCCTGAATTCCTCATCTTCATTCTTGATTGATATCCATTCCACGTACATACATACCAGTAGGTACATGCAACTATTTCTTCAACAACAACATTATCTTACGTACTTTATTTCTAAGCAGAAACATTCAACAAGATTTTGTATACAGTTACGAAATAACATTTAATATTCTTGTATCTTGTTTTTGTATAATTATATTAACCTTGTAGAAGTCTAATCGATAATTACGTGTTTAATCGCGAGGTAATCCGATTGCCAAAAGAATTAGTAATACAATGTTTGGATCGAGGCAGACAGTGGAACATTTATTTTAGTTGATGTTTATGCTGTCGTCGGTATAGGCCTAGAATAGAGCAGTGTCGTTTCGGTTGCTGTCACATTGCATGAAGTAAGTCGTACAGATAATTTTCTACATCACGGCTTCGATTAATGAGGATTTTGTACTAATGAGCAACGCACTCACGTCAGTCTCTTAAGCTTTGATTTTATAATTGAACTAGTCATATTTTTATTGTGAAACAATTTGATTGAAAGAAATTAGAATATACATAAACATATATAAAATTAACGATAATATTTGCTACATCTGTAGAATGTTAATAATAGAACAGTGACACTGAATATTTGAATTGATTTCAGTAGTGATTATATGGATTTATAAATGAAGTTTAGCTAGTATTGACGTGTGAGCACGTTAATGCAGTAAGTAAGAACTATATTTAGTGGTGAGTGTAAATGCAGGTATTCAGTGTTTGTGTAATTTTAATGGTAGTATAAGTGAGTAGACACATGGTACATGGAGTGCGCAATTGCTCATCTGTGCAAAGTAGAATCGACAGCAGCTATTACACGGTGGCTATCACGGTGCGATCTTCACCGGACCCGCTTATTGACTTGTCAGGATGCCCGTTACTTCAGCCATATAAATGTTATATGTGCTTACACACGTTTTTTATTTCATTTTTGCGGCTAACTCGACGAACGTCACAACAGTTCAACATCAATGTACTTGTACTCTCTATCCAAATATTTCTTATAAACATTACTAAATTATTTCCATTCTGAAGAATAATATAAATATTATTTTTCTACTCTCCAAAGTCACAGAGTCAGTCTGTGAACATCTGTATGCAGGTGCATGTTTGTTATGAAAAATTATATTTATACATAACGGTGACTAAAGCAAACTATTTAAAAATAGAAAAATGGTTGTGTATGTATCGGCAAAAGAAATGATTATCTGTCGAGCATGAAAGAAAAGTGTCTTTTAAGAGAAATTCTTTTCTACAAGAGGCGTAAACATGTCAGACGGAGGCAACGTTTCGGTTATCACTGTGTGCCAACTGCTAAGCGGATTAGAGTTGTTCTCTTGTAATCTTCACGTTGGCTTTCTGATTCCCTCCCGGATATGTTCAACAATACCGTCAGAAGTTAATCAGTATACCATCTTTGACAGCCACAACCATCTTAAACTGATAGCCATGAAAATAAGATGCACCACCATACGTCTTGTGTAGATACTGAGAATTTTAATTTTGTTGACAAAATATCTATAGAACATTTAAATACTTACCTGAACAAATACGTACGAATATTTTCAAATGAAACGTTGCTAACATGTTTATACTCGTATGAAAAGAATTTGCTAAAAATTATTGAATTTATAACAAGCTGAAAATATAAATTAATATATCCACTTTGAAAATGTATCTATGCAAGAAGTTAGAAAAAAAAAGCATTCATATTCAATTATAGTTTTGCTTTAATCAATCCGTAGAAATGATAATTAAAATAAAGAATTTATCTGTTTATATGGACCATGTGAAGGGTAACAGATTAATGTTTTCCCAGGACCATCAAAAGTGGATCATATCATGTGGTCATTGGACACGTCAGTAATCAGGATAACATCATCGGAGACACACGCTGACCTCCCGGCTTCATGTTCCCACACCCGATCAGCCATCGTGCCACCCGGCCACCAACGGAGGAAGTATTTCTCGTCCAGCCAAGGAGGTAGGTGTAATCCTTAATTCTCTACATTACATTATACAAGCACGATAATCGTCTTGTATGCATTAATCGCCGTCTAAATGTATATCCACACACACACACACGCGACTTGCACAAATCACAAACTCTAACATCAAGCATTCCTAATAAATCTTTTCTTTTCCTCATATCTCCATTGTAATAATTTAGATTGATAAATACTTTCCAGTACACAACACATATACATATAGAGACAATAGACTATAGAATGATATAGTAATGGTGATGCAAGTTCTATTTGAGTACATATAAGCTTGTGTTGTGAGGTTACATTGATTAGGTTGTGTGGCTTGTTGTAATGATCGTGTATGGACGGGTGCAACGGGTAGAGTTAGTATAGTGTGCGAGGACACAGTGGTGGCGAGGCGCCCGACTGTGTACACGATATCGCAGTGTTAATATTTCACAGGACCACTAAACAGTGCAGGTACAAGTGTAAACACGCTAACACAGCCCTAACTCACACCCAATAACTTATTGAAACTGCACCGATAATAACAGCACATTCGTATTTCAAACACGTTTTTCTACCTACATTAATTTTGACTCAACTTCGAATTACCCTCTTCCGGAAACGGTATACATACAAACACACAAAGATATCTATCTTGTTGCAACACTTGTTTATACTTGCTATTATTTAATATTCCATTGTATTATACTCTCGTCAAATGTTTCAAAAGTCTTTGAAGTTATTCAGATATATATTCCTATATTTATTTAAAGATAAAACAGATAAGAAAGAAGAAAAGGACAATACAAAACTAACAAATTTTCAATATATGTATTATCTTCAAATTTAAATACACATAAATATACTGAATAATGAAATTAATTATGATAGCTATAATTTACTTATAATTCTATTTAGCAATGATAAAATATTTAGATTTAATTTTAATAAAAAATACAGGTACCTGTTCTTGTGACTGAAAACCGTATTCAACATACTATAGTAAGAAGTATACATTTATTGATCGCTGATAGATTGATCGAATCCATGTTCTCTCAGCATCAATCTAATACTTTGAGTACCCTCTATGGTGCTTCGCTGATCGGCAGGATGTTCAAGTCTTCTACCATACAATACATACATACATACAGATCGATCTGAAAATGCCATTCATACAGATATACGCGTTATAATTGAATCTGTATTGAAGTGGAATCTTAAGAAAGTTTTGATCATCCTTCAGTCTTGATAACTAATATCTGTCAGCATGGGAAGTCAAATAATTGTATTATTTATGCAAAAATAATAATTTACTATAATTCTGAAAGGAAATTTATTGATTATCTGTTGGAACTAGATACACTGAACACATATAAAACTTTAATATGTAATTATATTTAGTAATGATACACCATATATAATGTTGTAAACTTCTAGAATTATTTTTTCAATAGTCAAGTAAATTGAAAGAATTTCAAATAACAAAACGTTTAGTCTGTAATGCCTAAAATCGAATATTTATGGAATGCGAGCATAAAAAAGAATGATTGCAATCTGTTTCCAGTCTCGCCCGGATGGGTGCAGCAATATTTGATCCTAGAAAACATTTTGTACAAAGAATTTTATTCTGTTTCCGCATTTGTTTAACGTTGCTTTGCTGTCTTCATGGAATGCAGGAACAAACTGAACACTGGGAATTTGTATTTGCAGTCTTCGAAATGTGTTTAAACAAATAATAATTATGGAGGAAATGGACGAAACTATGATTATATCTTGTCTGTATCTATGAGAAACAATATGCCTACACAACCGATTATCTAGCTTGTAAGACTTGCAATTGGTTGGAGGTGGTACACATTATTTCCATTCATATTAAACCGTGTGAATAGGAAGAGACAATGGTTCAATACAGGGTGGTGCTGGTATTGTGGAATCCCGTAGGTTATTTGTCATTGAACTTTCATAGTGCTGTGGCCGTGAGCATATCTACAAGCCAGTGTACACTTGATATACAGCTAACACACGTACATATATATACATGTATGAACAGGTAGGGTACATGTAATCCCAATAGTGGATGATGTAGGTACATACATATAACTCGTACTGTTGTTGTGGTTGGTGCGTGCAAGATTGGCACTGTGGCATGTACGGAGTGTAAGAGAGAGGAGTGTGAAACGCATTGTGCTAGAAAGTTCAAAATAGGTGACAGATGAGTATCTCTCGAGCGGATAATTGCACAAGTAATTGCGTTACATCCGAGTCGCGTGAACGAGTATTGAATGCTCATAAAGTTGATGCGCCGTATCGTGTTAGCAGCGGACGTTACCTATGTTTAGGTGTGTTGGCGGGTGTGCGGGGATGTGCGGCAGTCTGTCTTCGGCGGCGCAGTATTGAAATATAGACAATCCATGGTTTTATATGGTTATCGGGCGTAGACACGTCGCCCACGCGGTGATGGCCGACCGTTTCATTCAGCGTTGCCCATTGACTCCGCCGGGTCAGAGGTCATCTCGCGAGCCCATATGTCGGCTCTCGGATGGCATCCGCCCTCCTACTCCTCTCCTCGCTGTCTCACTCTATCCTCCCACTACATGTGCCTTTGCACCGCAACAACAACACAACACAACAATCCACCACCACCACCACCACCACAACAACAACCATCATCACCAGCCATCACGTACGTACCTGTCTATATACATATATACATATACAATACATACATATGTACGTACATATAGCGACGCCACCACCACCAACACCATCACCACCACCGCCACCGCCGCCTGTGATTTGTGACGGAGGTGGGGCCGCCCATGGAAGTCACCTCACCTACGCAGTTTTATGCTCGCGCGAGGCCTCACTGCGGATTTAACCTTTTACATGGTGATGGTGAATTATACAGAACCCGCTGTTAATAAATTAATCGTGGGAACTGAATGTCCCCGTGCCGTTGTCGCCACAGTCCAAGAACTCCAACTGTGGGGTGTACGCCACACTTAGCCATACCACATTATCACCGTGACGATATTCATTTTTAATTGCATATGTACACACATAATGTAGAATGTGATTTCGTTTATGAATTGGAACCGATAACATCTCTAATTGTGCATACAGCCATATTACAACTACGCCTGTATATAAATGTATATATTCATTACGCATTCTTATTAGATTTTCTACAGAAAGCAATTTATATTCTTATGTAAATTGAAAATAGCAAGCTAAGTAAATGCTATAACACAGGCCTCATTATTCAACAGATGTAAAACAATATTTCTGTACACACAGTGAATATGCGAGACAATTTTATCGCCAGAATCTAAGTTCACGTGCAATATTTAAAATCATGTATGTAACAACAGCAGAGTATATTTAAATCAAAATGTTAGCATGATTTTGCAAGTATTTTTTTTTTAAACCGGTTTGATCCGAAAATACAACCCAAATTAATAATTCATATCATCAGGTATACATGTAATTAAAAATCACATTTCATAAAAAAACAATAAATTCTTTGACATCCACAATCCCGATAACAAAACACAAACCCGAAATTGGAAAACATCTCCGAACGATGACGAAACTTGTGGCGCGACTATGTTCACGTTGTTGGCCAGCATTTAATGTGACATGACGTTGTCTCGGTTCAAGTACGTGACACGGTCTGTCCAATGTATAAGAGAGAGACGCACTCATATAAAAATGATGTAACATTATAATTATTCATAATTGTCGAGACGAACGGCCCCAGCCAGGCTGCTGTAAATCACTAGACTGTCGATTATGAGTGGGTGGTTTTGTTGTGAATGTATGGACCCCAGCATCGCAAAAACGTCCCACGGCTCCGTGCCTTACGCCGCCCGTCTGTGCTTCGCTCATCCGGTCGCATTTTTATACTGGCCCGTCTTCTCTTCGCGCAAAATTGTTTGTCTCCTGTCAAATGCAAATTATTTTCTAACATATATCAACTTCATCACTGCGCTACATATGCATTGTATTTACTAAAAGTGTGTATGTTTCATTTCACTTGCTCTGTAGCACAATGAAATATGGTGAATGTTGAAGATATGCTGAAATAGAGTTCGGATGGAAGGTTTTCAAGAATTCGGAAGCATGGAATATGTTGTTGCATGTACATTAGTGTATGTATATATATATAGCGAATGTGAGTTCTGAGATGACAGTGAATGGTGTTGAAGCGAGTGAGTATAGTTGAGCAGATATATTGCAGACTAATTTTCCAATCATAATATTTTACGGTTGGTTCTTTTGGCTTATGTGATGTCTACAAGGTCTTTATATAAATAACGTTAGAATCATTCTTGTTAGTGTGGACAGCCGGTGTTAATTGGTTGTGCAGCGCAGCAGAAAAGAAGCTGAGGGAGGAACTGAGTGGAACTGACCACAGCACAGCATACAGCACATTACAAGCAGAACAGAAGAAGAAGAGAGGACAGCTAACAGTAATGACGGACGTATACACATTGCATCTCTCTCACACTCACTGTTCTAGTCGTTTTTTTGTTAATTTAACGACGTTATGGTTCGGCCGGCTTCATTAAGCCACGTTATAAGTCGCACAGCGGGGTGCTTGTACCCCCCCGGCCCCGTGGACAATAGTCAAGGGAGGTTTGGGTGCACCCATGAATTTCGGGCTGTCCAAAATTTTATTCGGATTACTCAAATTTATTTATTATTTTTTTCTTTTGGAGGTCTGATGGAGGTACAAGTCAGAATCACCCCCTTTAACGGCTCGGACGCATTTTAAACTCATTATTTTCTGTGCATGTTTATTATGAACGGGGAAACTAGGATGCAACTCTGGAGTTATTTTAATTAATTGCCTCTCCAGTTTTTATGGTTGTAAAATATGTGTAACGGTTTGTTTGGACGCGCTCACGTGAAATTCGCAGTAAAATATTTTATAATATAGTGTAAATCACTGACGGCTCCGTATAATTAAATTCTACTCTGACCATTCACGAAGACAGACGTCAAACCAAAGAACTAATCCACTTTTAACATACAATACAAACGTAAACAACAATATCATTTCATCTCAATCAGTATATATGTATACCTGTATATACAGATATATATCTGGTAGTAATTCATCTATATTAAAACCAATTTATTAACGCAAATTTAACAATTCGGATAACACTAAATGCCAATTAAGTAACTGGCTGTAGTGGAAAGCTCACACTCATATGAAAAACACCCAGCTGGAGCAATAAATTACTTGTAAGATTCACTGCCATCTACAATTTATCATAACATGTATGTACACACATACACACGCACGCAGATATAAACTACAGACTTGTAGCAGCAAGCACTGTGAGCATTTATAAAATTTAAACGACGTCAAGATCTAATAATTCCTTAGTCAAATAAAAATGTCATTAACATTTAAAGAATGCCTTTATAGTCGGTAATTATTTGAATATTTGAGGAGTGTTGCTAGCTTGGACACGGGCGCGACAGACGTCCGGCAGTGAGCCAGGAGCCGCACAACACTCTCGCATAAGTCGTTTATATCATCGTACTCAGCACAGATCATTCATAGATGAATAACATTTGTTCATTCAACGACCAATGAAATTTATTTACACAATTATGCAAATACAATCATCAATTATTTTATTCACAGATTTCACAATATCTCTGTTAATAAATTTCTAGAACTTCAATGAAACGTATATACATAAATATTTTGATATAATTATTATACAAAACATAACCAATGCCTAAAAAAATTATTGAAATATGACGTAATGCTCTTGTGAATTTCAATATTTATTTGCAAACTATAAGATGTGTTATAAATAACATTGTTCTTTAGCTGTCAGACGTGTAGGTATACCTTGAATTGTTAAATACATAGCAAGTATCTAGTATTTTATTAATGATGATTTATTCATAAGCAAGCATCGTTAAACCTATAACAATTTAATTATATTCAGAGAGTATTTATAGTCATGTGTATGTAGGTACGTACACAGTTAATAGTTGGTTACGTTGGATCTAATACAGACATCTTAATCTATAATAAAATGTCACTTATTCCATCATTAGAAGGTAATTCAATAGTTGAAATTCGTTATGCAGTGTAGCGTAAGTGCAACCGCTGATCATAATACAGTGTATTATATACAAATAATCCGTTTATAACTGAAGGTTGAAGTGAAATGTAGGGGCAGGATTTCCAGTGCAATCCCCTGCAACGCTAAATGTAAAACGGGTCTAAACCTAACCTATAATTTAGTGCTTAACTGATGGTAAATAAAATGGAAATCTGGATGTGCATCTGTCTAGGTTACGCGTTTGTTGAGTGTTATGTTCTGGGATCTGGTGGAACGGGTAGGATTGCGGCGGTGGCGGTCCGCGGTAATACGAGGAATATTATTTAATGGAAGCCCTGATCTTTTGACAAAGGCCAAGCGACGTCCGCAGGGGGACCAGGCGCTGATTGCGCCTCCCGTGAAGACCCGTGACAGCGGCGCCCCGCTGGGGCTGTGTCTCGTGGGTCTACACGACGCGCCTACCAACACAAACGTAATGCTTTCGTCGCGGGGACATTCGAATCCGCCGACCATTTCAGCTTGTCACGTGTGCTTTATTATAATCTTCTTCCACAGATGAGAAAATGAATTCTAAATTGAATCACCCGAGCCGGAACGACCCGCACATATGATTATATTTTCCCGGTTTATTCAGCCACACCAGTCAAAATAAATTCATTCACAGAACAAAATGTAATAGTAATTTATTAGCTACACGTGGATTTCTAATAAAAACATTAGATATTCAAGAAATTATAGCATAAAATATTAGTAATTAGAAGATACATACTATACTATTTATTAGGAATAATAATTTGCATTTATATCCTCGTGAATCACATCGTCGATATGTTAAATTATAGCTGTTGCTCTTAAGTATATTAACGGAGTATACTTTCATTTCAATATTATATAGCATACATATAACTGTATCTGGTTTATTATTACTGAATTAGCCAACAGGTAATCATATAAGATTTTCGTAAAAACTGATCATGTTATTAGAGTGAATATAGTATAATTAAATACGTGTTCCGTCAAGTCAAGTTCTCGGCATAATTCGTTAGTTTTTTTTTCTTTTCATTGTGCGAGCATGTTGTAAAAATCAATAAAAACGATCAAACACAAATTACGGATCATTACGTCGACTTCGCCATATTGTTATTGAATATTGGTATGGTGATATCACACCTCCCAGGAGATGTTTTAAAAACAAAAGCGATGATCTCCCATTGGTTAGTCGATAAAATCAAAAAGGGGCCGGCTTGATTTCAACGGCGCACCTAATGAAACACATCCGAATAGATGGATACTCGATATGTTCTGTGTCTCCTTTCAACACGTTACATTCACGTATCTAGTACGTTACTACGTATGCATCGAATTAAATCTTACAACCAACAATCGTGGACCAATAGCGATTCGATGTGTGCCGTTTTGCTATTGTATGCAAAGTGCCAAGTGGCAGATGTGAATAGTTTGTTCCATCTGCCGAAATCCGAGGGGGATTAACGAACATGTCACTGATCTACGTCCGTATTGCTATCACACCAAACCATCCATGTAATGGAAGCTGTTCAGGGCTTTCTAAACTGGTAAAAGACCTGCAACAAACACCCTAAATGAGCAACGGTCGTTACATTGCAAAGGATTACTTTTAACATGGGCGTTACGTCATCCCCTTAAATGCCTTTTGATACGTCGCAGCCACTCCACATGTACAAAAAGAAACCGTTTCTATTACACATGTGATGTTGCAACTATTATTTTTCTTTAGATATTATTTAATTTTACATAATTTAATACATATTGTATTCAATTACCCAGAATTATAAAGTAATATGTAGTAAACTATTATTTCTAAAATCAGCTTAGTAATATTCTATAGATTTGTGGCGTTGAACAGTTATAACATATTTTTTTTTCTTAATATAAGATACAAATTAAATCTTAATTAAACTGTAATTTCGCTGATCGTAGGAAAGGAAAATATTGAAATATAAATTTTATAGATTTCTAATACACTATTTACAGAAAATAGCATTTATATTGTAAGTGTAAAAAAGAGGAATGTTGCCTCCCTATTGTATTATTACTGCTCTAGTTTCCCATTGAGAATGAGTGAAAAACTATATTCACTACACAAGCAGTGAATGAATGTCTCTATTCCTCACGTGCTGAAGAACAAGGTACATAATGTTGCTTATTTCTGACCCGTTTCTCTATTGACAGATCCTTACGGAAGGTAAACCTACCGTAACCACATGATGATGGTTGTTGTTGTTATTGAAAAAGAAAATCAGTTAACATTTTGCCAACAGAACAGACACTCAATATATACTTTACTTCCAACCCGTTGGTCAATAAAATAATAATAAATACACCTTGAGCTATTTGAAAACATCTTAAGCACGTAACAGTGCGAAAATGCGCAGCTGGGTTTTAGCACTCGACTCAGAAGGGCTTTAGTGATTGTTCACGTGTGCTAAAAGGCGCGATTATCATCACCTGTGAACCACCAGGACCAGCGTAACTTTCGGACCACACATGTAGATGTCGGTACATGTAACGACTTGTAGTGAACTTAAGTAGGAATATTCACACCTTCGAGTGTTAAGTACGTTTCGAGTATAATCCCGTACGTCCCCGGCCCGCACACGTTGTCGATAAGTGCTTACTTGTTTACGGGACGCAACAGAACTTGTTCAACTGTTTGAAACAGTGCTTCTAAAAATCTTTACACTTTACTCTGTCATCCTTACATAAACTCTCTGCATTCAGTTGTATAGAAATACACATTCTATCAAAGGTACAATACATTCCATGCAACAAAATACTCGTATCAACTACTTTATTTCAAAAATTGTCGGCAATTTTTGTAAGAAAATAATCTTGTTTTTTAATTCACTAAAGAAGTTATACATTTTGGTTTAATGTACCTGTTGTATGAATATAAAATTGTAGTTTAAATATTTCATATTTAACAGAGCTATTCTTATTCTTCTGATATTGTGTTAAACATGGGAATGCCTGCAGATAGAATCGCCAAGTCACGTTATAACATGTTATATTTAGTTTATTCGTGTAGGATAATTCCGTGACACAGATAATTCAGTGATTGTGTGTTTTTTACAAACATGAAGGGAGGTTTAGTAAACATTTTGATACATATATCCTTGTAGAATAGTTATACCAAAACACACTGGTGTAATTTGGTGATCAATTGTCTTATAATAAGCAAATTATTCACATATGAATTTGTATTTTATAAATTTCTCTAACAATCTGATAGCGTATGAATAAGATAAAGAAAATGTGTATTAATTGTTTGGTGCGAAGCACTAATTTCTTTTAGTAAACACGTGAAAGAGATTTGTAGATAATGACCTAACCTAAAACAGATATTTACTTAGTCTTGATTGGCAGGGCTACCAATTGCGTTCACGAAAATAGCCGAAGTATCACGGAATTATATCAATGGTATATAAGCTTAAATAACTGAAGAATGAAATTTAAAAAATAATTTGTAGTGATGATTTACTAGAACAAGGATGTGTCTGTCTTTTGACGTAAAGCTTAATAAAATTTAGGCTTGTTCAATGTAAAAATATATTTGAAAATTAAAAAGTATATTGTGCTCATATTTGCTTTATTACTTTTTATCCAAAAATACTCTAGATAAGGGCCGTAATAATTATTTTGCTTTGAAGTACCTTTACAATTATTTTGTCAAATTGTTGAAGATTTTATTATAATTGAATATAATACAACATGTATTTTTACATTTACCAAAAATAATTATAATTTTTCACATAACTTATTATATGTAAAATATTAGTAAAAAAATATACCTACCTAAATAATAATGATGTACTTGGCAATAGAAAAATGTTATTCTCATTCATTCTAAAATTATAATTGAAACGAAAAATTAATATTTATAAAAGCTAGAAAAATTTCATAGTTTTCCGACTCTCAGTAATAGTAACACATAATTGTACTTCATTTAATTTAAATAATATTTCAGTCGATTTATCCACTTGTACTGAAGCCGGTCCTGTGCTTCGGTGCAGGTCTTGATTAGAATTAATTTACTGTACATTGAAATTTAATAGTGAAATTTCAATGCATCGTTTCTGAAGGGACCAAAAAATTCGAACGATAAATACAGAAAACAAATAATATAAGATTTGTAAGGACCAATAAAAATTTACAATGATTTCAGAAAAACGATAATTACGGGTACAATGGATTAAAATTTCATGCTATTTATAAATTGCTTGTTTGTAATAAATATTACGGATAAAAATTATTTAAATGATATAGAATTAATATAAACTACACCAGGAACGCATATTCAATAAGAAATACAAATTCAGTATCTTCAACATGAAGGCTAATAATTGTGAATAAATGAAATATTTTATTAGTACATATACATGTATTTAAATTTTGAAATGCGGATAGAAAATTGGTATATAAATAAAATGAAAAAACGTATATTGTAAAAAGCTTTATTCTGCTTAAATTATACAACATTTCTATAATATAATATTTCATATCATATTGTCCTATAAAATCACAAAATACAGCACTTCTGAACTATGTACACAATGAATGAATAGATATATACGATATCTTATGGAATCGACGAAGGTCGAGGAGCATTTTAGTGAAGGCAGCCAGGTCAGGAGTGCAGCCATTTGTACCGAACTCTGCCATCTGTCGCCGACCGGCAATACTGGTTCTAGCCCGTGGATTTATTGTCACAATCCACACAGTAAATCTATGTAAATTACACATTAAAAAAGTACCACGTACATAGTGGAAGATTGCTTTTACAATCATCCATCTTCGTACATTGTCCGGTACTCTGAACATACTCAGCCATCATTGCATAGAATGTGCATTAACAAGGAGGTCAACGAATGGAAAATATAATGACGATTCCAGAATATTGCTTTCTCGTTATAACTAACACACAAATAAATACTTGTTGTTGCAAACAATACACATGTACCTTGTCTGTGCGTGTACGAACAGTAATCACGGACACATACTGTTAATGTATACGGGGGGAATATTTCATTGATGACGGTAACTTCACATTTGTGTCTTTCTAATAACGTACATAATTAAGGAATTTAATCAGTGGGATCCGTTGTCATATACTTTAAATAATATTATGTTATGTAATAGGAACATTCGCTGAATAATCTACACCTTCTAATCAGTACATTGCCGTTGTTAACGAAAAACAAAAATACAAACTTCGCGTTAAAGATGTAACGACTACTAGCAGACATCCGAATGGATATATATTGTACTCGTTTACACTTGCAAATAAAACTACACTGGTGTAAATGTACTGGCACTATCAGGTTACAATAGAAACGAAATTACAACGCGTTTGTTGTTTGCCTAGTACGTGCAAGGGTAATTGAATGACGTTTACAAACGAGCAAATACATTCTGTAACACTGAATTCCATTTGTAATTGTGCGAACAGAGCAAATACTATTGCATCATGTATTTCATACTGCACCCATTACAGGCCTCCCATTTGTAGTAGATACTAAATGTACAGTACTCACAAGAACACACTATCAGTTGACAGATGAAACATGTAACAACGGCAGCGTACTTATTCCAAGTGTAACCAGCGTGTAAGACAAATTCAATGTTTATATTGATCACCAAATAAATGAGTGAATGTCAATGTGTATGTGTGATGAATGATAAAAGTCACGTGTGTTTTGAGTTGAGAATGATTGAATAATTATTTAGCGGTGGTTGTTGCCGTACTAGCACTTATGATTGAATCAATACTGAACGTGGGATTATTGTGCGGACTTGATGTGACTGACGATGTGGACGCACCTAGATTGTGGGTTAAGCTGTGTCTTCTTAGGTCACAGTTTCTTCTGAACACCTTCCCGCACGACGAGCAGTTATACGGTTTTATATCTGTATGCGTTAACAGGTGGGTTTTCAGATTCGAGCGTTGGTTGAAACTACGACTGCACACGGGACACTTGTGCGGTGACTCCTCCATATGCAGGATCTTATGTACGGCCAGTGTACGCGACTGACAGAAACCCTTGCCACACTCGCCACATTTGAACGGTTTCTCCTTTGAGTGAATATATCTGTAAAATACACCAAAACAATATTCACCTATTATTTATTCATTGTATTTGCTTCGAATTACATGTACACATTGGAAAACAAAATAAAATCTATTCAGTCAGGGACATATAAATACATTGAAACTAATACTCGAATATATATAGTGTATTTGTGTTTTGTTTATTTTCATTACTAACACACTATACATGGTATTTACTACTTTTGCACAGTGACCAGTTCCATTTTCATAATAAATTATTTTCTAGTACAGTTAGTAAATATAATCATTATGTTTATTTAAATACCAAGGTATGTAGATGATTCGTTATAACTGTAGTTATTAAAATCGATTATTCATATCTATGTAAATATTAGAGAATTATGAATTATCCAATGCATTTACATTTCCGCTTCTGCAAATATTTCCCATAGTTCAGATATCTGATGATGTAATCGTCTTTACATAGATCTAATTATCTACATTTGCCCTTCATATGAGAAAGTAACATTAAACTCTATATAAAGTATATTGCGGATACAAAACAGCTGTCTACTTAATCACCTTTTCTTTTAAATAACGATACATGATATTTAACTTGCAGGCTTTTTCCAGTATATTTTGTACTATAATCATTTAAAATATGCATTATAAATTTACTATAAATGTGATATGAATATAATACCAAGAGTAACAATGTTGAAAATAATATTTCTTGAAGTGATTATACATTTATATACCTATAAGATATAAAAAGAATTCTGTTATAATTGATTAATTATAATATAGAAAAAAACATATATTATAAAATTTGACACGTAAACACATTGAATATTTTCTAAACACCGTCACGGTTTTATTATTTATATAAAACCGAATAAACGGATTAGCAAGACACCTGTAAATACTTATAAATGCTTATTAAATATTTTCAACGTAACTTTATACCTGTAGCGAAAAAAAAAATACAGTACAAAATAAAATGCATTAGGCTATCTTTAAAGTTTCAAACCACTCGACCGAAAATATATCTACCTGGCAGCAACAGTAAACAACTATGCCATCTCTTTTGTTTCTTGCAATGGTTTCTTTAGTTTACGGTTTGTTTGTTTCCCTAATCGGAAACTGCTTTTATTACTCTGGAAGTTTACCTTTCAATTTACATATCTACGACAATATCCCGAGGAGATTACGAGCACGCCGATACTTGCAATGTTCTCATAGTTATACGTTATACGTTGCCCCAACCAGCTCGAACCAGTCCCTGTTATTGCAAACAATTAGCGAACCGTAATCGTCATTGTAAAATCTTAACTAGGTGTCTTTTCGCACTTGTTAACGACGTTATTCAACGTTATGATATATGATATTTCTTCTGTTAATTTTACTATTTCTATTTTACAATGAAATAAAATTACGTATAAGGCTATTTTAACTATATTTGTTGATATTAATTAATGTACTCTCGCTTTATTTAACAATCTTATTTTAAAATAGTATTAAAACATTTATAAGCCAAACTCTATGCTTATATGAATTGTTTTCGTATCGCTATTAACATTTTAATCTTCTGAAAATACTTGAAAATTTATTTTATGTTATTAAGGTATTTAATTCAATTATATTGTGTA
>JAGJTL010000016.1:101425-117488 GCA_022063505.1 Calosoma granatense
TTATTAGGTACTACTGGTTTAAACCGTGCATCTCTTGTTGCATTCTAAGTTCCCTGTATGTATATGTACAGTACATATACATTCTCCTTCTATAACTTTCCCCCTTACGTACGCCCCTCACCTCTCTACCGAGCATGTAGTCATATACACCATCCTACCTACCTACCTCACTCTCTCCCCCGCATCTCGACGAACCACTGTTGCTGATGGTCTTGTAGAGAATTCAGCGTGAGCAAGGATCGTGCACAGGTAGGTAAAGAATGGAAAAGGTAAGGTACTCGGCGCGCGAGCCACCCGTCGATTATCGCATGAATACATTAGCAGTATAAGTGTCGCAATATGGTAATGTGCAGCTAGTTTGTTACTTTAATTCCGTCCCTTACCATACCAGCAAACACTCACACAAACACAAACACAGCACAACACTTGTGCTGTGCTGTGCTGTGCTGAAATTGACCGTACATTCAACAGATAGATGTAAATGTGTATTTGTATATATTTGTGTGTGTGCTGTGTGTATGTGTGTACGTATGAATGTGATCACGGTTAACACACGAGGAGGACCTACCTACATTGCGCTTCCACACCACCGGACATAACAATAACTTTCGCAAGAGACAAATTATTGAAAATTAAAAATACTCGTAAAATGTTTCACAAATTTAACGACTCGCCACTCGAGCGCTAATGAGCGTAATTTGTAACCGACGAATCCACGTTTACACGCTGGCTCGCTGCTCACACTGGCCTGGTCTGATTTGTGATCACTGCGCCCTGTTTTAGAGGATTTTTATGTTGTGTCCTCTGTGTCCGTGCACCGGTCGACGCGCGCTTAATGATTTTGTGTTTTATAGGGTTGAAATATTGCGCTTTATATCAAATACCGAATGCCGTTTTCATCCGTTGTATAAACAAATAATTTACACAGTATTATCAATTATACGCGCAATATGCACACCGCAGGAGACAAATTTCGAGAGTCGTTTAATTTATAAGAATCCGTTATTTACGTTCAATATTACAGTACAAATATTTGCTGCTGAACCTTCAAACACAACATTATATTATTTCTGTATAATCATTTATTTCCAATTTATTCATTCATTGCGAATTCTTTATAACCCGGTCGAAACATGTTTGTTTATATTACATTTACTATTCTATTTAGAGAATATATATGAATGTGTATATATGTATATGGATGGAATCTGGTTTGAAAATTGATACTGATATTATTTCATTCGACTAGTATGAACGGACCAAGAGAACTATGCTGCATATAAATAATGTTTTTTTTTCTCTTGATCAACTGCTTAAGATAAGTGATATTTTTCTACAAGGGGAATGGTATATGCAAAGTAGATATTAAATCAATCCGTGATTAAATAATGCCGTTGTCCGGGATGTCGTGTCGACAAGTGCAGCACACGAACATGGATCTGTATGGACCGTCGTCCGTCCACATTCCATGACCACGCACATGTCACAACCACGGGACCCATACAGTCCCATACAGTCCGCTCCCCAAAGGGTTGGGCATCAGCTCCCCATATGTCATCTGCGAACCATTGACTATACCGTGCAAGGAGTGTTCACTGCACACTGCGCAGCCGCAATAATACTCGGTATTATTATGCCTGACAGTCCAGCGAAACTGTTGTCATTGTTCTTGTCCGTGGATATTGTAATGTCACGTGGATATTTTGTACATATTAATTACGCACAGGTACTTGCGAATGCCCACGTTTACCGACATGCACAAACAAGTACAAACGATACTTTTGTAATGCAACATGACTATATGATGTTTCGTTAAGAACAACATCGATTAACATTATCACTAACGTGTATGCGTTTATTTATTATGTCTGCAAATATGGAACAATGTATCTGATCGTTTAAATTATGAACTGTATTTTTTCCTCTTTTTGTTATATGTATGTATCAAATAAAGATTTTTAAAATGCCTTTGTTTCTATAATCATGCATAAAAGGAGTGCAGATTAAACGTATTAATAATATTTTACGTTTCATAAGCTTAAATTGAAGCTATAAATAGAAATAGCTGTTACCGAATAAGTACAAACTATCTTTAGCAGAAATATTCCTAACTGCAGGCCAGCAAAAACTAAGACATGTATTAATACAGTTTACAGAAAATAAATACTATTGTATAAGGAGTAAATAGAATTCGGTACCCTTATATTAGTAAATGTTTAATATTACTTACGGAACAGTATTAGCTAGTGCCTAATACAATAAACTCCAAGAACCCTGTCATTCACACTTTTTCCGAAAACTTTCAGAATAGTCTCTAATTGAATTTCGCAATTTAGTAACAGTCGTAATACATTGAACATGTCGGTCCACCATAAAGGTGTTATTATCTGTTTGTTTTGCTGGTATTGTCTTTAACATAGCGTCAAACTAGAGTCAATATTTGCAGTGGGATCACTTCCTTTATAGATGACAACAAGGTCCATAGGCTGGTAACAGACAGTCAAGTATAGGCAGGCTCGTGCCTGCGTGGCCAGGTCACTTTACCCTTGCTTTCAATCATACAAACGGAAACAATAGGTTTGCCAAAACTCTCTCTATTTGGACGGAATACATCCTGTCCCATTCTGTTTATTTAACGTCATTTACTTTTGCACATTTCAACGTCATGCAAACATTCAAATTTACATCGATTTTTCTTCACTACATATTTAACTTAAACCGAAAAATATATTTTACATTTAGAATATACATCTTTTGAATCGGGCAGTTTCTAATGCATTATTATTCTTTTGAAAATTACATTTCAGTATCAAGTTTTAATACATGTATTTCATATTGTATCCGTCGTTAAATGTCTAGTAAATAAATATTAAATATATAAAAGAAAATTTAAAATGTACGTGAGGTAAAAAATATGTTGTATGCGAAATAAATATGTCTGCAATGTATTGACAGCTTACAGACGTATGTAATTCCGTAATAGTTTATAAAATAAATCATCGTTTCATTCATTGTCCAATAAGCACTTCTACTCGGGACATTTATAAACTTGAATCTACTGGCTGGTTTTGTTGTTGGTAAAACTATAATAAATTATTATTAGTGATATTTTATCGGAAAGTAGGCAGGCACAGTAAGTGACAGTTATACTGTGATTAGTAAAAATGCACATAATCTGTTTTATGTCGCAAGCTGTAAGTAAAATGATAGCGTTGGCAGTATACAGGGTTGGTGGAACAGAGTGGGAAGGGGAGGGAAGAGAAGGGAAGGGAGGAATACGTATTTACCTCCGGGAATGGATATCGTGAAAGGTGTGTATATGTCACGTCAAGCGGAACAATCACACGTCAAACAAAACACCATGATACAAGCTGGATAACTATTGGTTGTCAAGGCGATCGATTATTGTTTATTTATGTTGAATGTGACATTTACACGCATTGTGTTTGACACTTATCAGACACTATGAAAAATAAATCGATGCGTTCTCTATTCGTCTACCATTTCAATATACTTTTTATGTTTATTTTTCAAATATCAATTGTTCCAGTCAGGAATGAATGAATGACATACAGTTTTTTTACAAGAACATTCTACATTTGACAATAATGCTTCGGTATAACATTAGAAATTGCTTACAGAAAGAAAAAAAAACTGAATCTATCCAAGTAACGTGCTACGAAATGATGGTTTTTATTTCACTTTGGTATATTTGCGTCTGAATGTTCGCATTGCATATAAATTAAAGTGTGAATAAATATAGAGGCGTCAGAAAAAGTATGTTCGGATCCTTGTACATGTTCTACTGTTGTTTTTCATGAAGACCGTGCGCGTTTATCATAAAATACAAAATGGAAACAACAGCTCGAACAAATGATAGGTTTGCACACTGTGTCGTACGATTGCCACCTTCTAGTGATTCTTTTTCTGTTGCGAACACGGATGGCGACACCCACACGCCAGTGCCATATACCGAGATTTGCACTTTGCATTGTTCTTTCATTGGAACATTGGAACGTGTGTTGACTTGAAAATATGTGTGTAGGGGTTACACTAGACACTCCGTAACTAGTTGTCTTCGCAATAATTTTAATATTGTCCCGACTCGCTTTTTTTACCATGCTGTTAGAATATTAGTTTTCAATTGCAATCAGCTATTTGTGGGCGTATATTTTCGTGTTAGGAATTATCTCTATAATATCTTGGCATTTCATTACATGAGACAATGGTTATTATAATTTTTTTCTGACTTTTACCCTTAAAAATTAGAACAAAGGATTTCCCAAACAAACATTCAATTGTGGCTTTTATAATGACAACGCTGACGACTGGAAATTACAGTGGCGGGTGGTCTATGGGCACTCTCTCTCTCTCTCTCTCTCTACTTGAGTCAAATTTCAATATAGCATAATTAACACTTTCAACAGTATATAATCTATACTTTCTAAAAAAAACATTTAACCATTATGTTCCTTGCTTATTATATGTGTACGGGAAATTCTATGAATAAAATTCAAGTATTATTTGGGAAGGGATGGTAGGGATGCGGTACTGTTGAAATAAAATATATGTGTAAATATGAATTCAGCCCGGTGAAGATTTTGCAGTATGCGGCAAGAGAAGAGATCAGACCGACCCCCTGGTGGCCTCTACACTCCGGAGTAAACTCCCAGTTTTTAACCAAATTAAGCGACGGCAGCGCCCCACGCTGCGTCGCGGTGGGGCGCTAATTCTAAAATAACTGCGCTCTACCTACTGAGCGGCACAGCAATCACTCACCCGTTGGACACCACCTCCGCCACCATCTCCACCAAGTGCACGTATATACATGCATACATAACATATATACAGTTCACATATGTGCGCAATACTTGTAACAATACCCATATCAAGCTAAGTAGTTGTTCACTCATATGCCTGTACAAATATCTACTATATTCATGTCTAAACAAATCTGAAATACTATGCTATGATTCGTGTTACGATGGTTGAAGTTTGTAATTCTATAAAACAGTATTATGGATGCAGTGAGACAGTCGTTTCTAATCGAAGAAATATCGTACGCTGTTAGTGCACCACAGTTTCCGAATTGGTTTCATTACTTATCTAGCACCCGTGCAGTGTCTATGGAGAGAAATGTTTTTTCGATTGGATAAATAAATGAGTCTGAATTGTTAGTTCCTGGACAGGTTGGTGGTGTCGTGCAGGGCTGCACGGCTGCTCCTGGAGAACAAACATCCCACAAGAGTTATTTATCTAACATTACAGGACAGAATCCGGATTCTGAAAGTGACCGGTATATTAATTTCGGATTTGGACCTCCTATTGTCTAGATAATGGGCAAACCGCGAGGAGTCACTTCTAATATGGCTTGCTCCATAATGTACGAGCCTTAAACAACCGTGACGTGTAGGCTACCACACGATCTGGCGCTAGTGGTAATCAATCAATGAACAACATCAACCGACTCTCTCCAACCACCGATACCCACCCGATACGACCCTCGACACATACTCACCTTAACGGTTTTCTATCTGTTTCACTTCCAACATTTTACTTATGCTACGGTATCTATCCTTTTTACGGACAAACATGCAATAGAAATGCTCAACTATTTAAAAATTGCATTTTGCGCTGTACATTATTATAAATTGAAATTCCTTCGAATGTTCTGTTGGTAAACATGATCAACATAGTGGTATGCCGCACATCCTATAAGATTCTTATAGCGATTACAGCCATTATCTAAGATGTAGCATCGGAGGAGAGAATTGCTGAAATCATAGATTGCACATTAAACTTATTCCCAAAGCAGAAAGCCAAATATATTTATATTTGCTGCTCAGGCATTGGTATATTTATATAATATTCAAGCCAACAGCAGATATTGAAGAAAACATCCACGTACTGGTTGTTACCAAATCAGACCTATAAGCCCTTCCAATATCCAAGGAAATATTTACGTACTAGTTGTTACCGAATCAGACTTGCAAGTCATTGTAAAACACAAATACGTTAACGTAACTGGTAAAACATTAAAGCGTTTGACAATATATTCATTTGTTGCAGAACTGATTCATGAAATTTGCATTTGTATTTGTGTGTAAAATGATTAACTATGTAGTAAATGTGGAAACATGTTGTATGAAGAAACAATGGACAGACAAGTTAAACGATAGTAACTCCCAGATGACAGGTGATTTGGAAATGATTCTTTGTTGTTTCACAAATAGAATGCACAGGTTTTTGTAAAGTCTTTAAACGATTAAACAAGTTAACAATTATAAATGAACCGACAATGACTGGCTGAATGTTTGCTGTTTAAATGTGCCTAATTAAAAACAAACTCGATAATAGATTCCGTGCATCTCCGTTATATCTTTGTTAAATTTGTTCAACAACAACATTACATCATAAATCTTTCTACATCCCGATGCTACTACTGAAATATGGATGAGCACTGAGCGGTTTCCTGTATACTGTATACGGTATACCCAATATCTTTGTACGGTACACATTTATCTTGATGCTTTCTGATAATTGCCTCCCGAAATGTATAATTCCGTCACAGGGGTCTGGAGTATTTCTGAAGTCTTTCTTGAAAAATGATACTCGAAAAATTGATTAGCAAAAAATTGAACCGACATACCGGGGTGTAGATGGTATGTCGGTAACGGCAGGACGGCCGCAGGAATCGGGAGCCTTGTAGCCGGTGCCTGTAGAACTCCTGCCGTGCTCGACGGTAGCCCCACCGGCCAGATGTGCCCCGATTAATCAGTTTCATTAAACGCTATCACATTATAACAAATTACTCAATTACAATACGATGTTCACACACTGTTAGTGTTATAAATATGGAACCTACACGAGCGATCACCCATGGTTCTGATTAACTACGTGCGAGCACAACTCACACCGCTCGAATCCACTGCCGGCGATTACTCTTTTGTCTTGTCTTCTTCTTCTTCTTCTGCTTCTTGCACCGCCGCACAGGTACACTTGCTTCATTGCCGGCCACAGCTAAACCATCTATCAACTATAACAAATGTTTCACACACTCAAACACTCGGATCATTTTCATTTAAACACTAACCCCCTTCATATGTTTACTACAACAAACAAGACAAAGCAACACACACACTCAATCATAAACTCATTTAGTACATATTCACTTTCCCTAGATATGTATTCATCTAAACATGAATGGTGTAAATAAACACACTGATATCAGTTACAGTTATACATGGATTTCATAACAATTCTATCAAATAGTTACTATATCATATTATATTACCGTGTAAAGCAGGCTTTACGGATCGGTAGCAAAAAAACTAATCAAATCACAGTCTGAAATGGAAATTGGAGAGTTATCATTGCAGCAGCACGCATGCCGAATGCGGGAGTGATGATCCCATCGGAAGATACAAGAGAGCGGGATTATGAGGGATTGATGAGGGGAACTGGGGGGATAGGAGACGAGTTAAAGACAATTACAACGGGTCGTGCCCCCCGCCGGCACCGTTTAGTATTCGCTGGACGGGGATCCAGCACGCGGTATATATATATTTTATACATTTATATATAATTTCATTACTCGCAAATGTGCGCCCGTGTGTAGTTAAGTATATCCGATACCTAGGGCGCATGCGCCGAGACACTCAGTGGGAGCATGCGCTTCAGCGGCGTCTCTCCGATCACACGCCGGGCGATCAATTTAAAATCATAAAACAACGAGTAAAAATCAAATTAACCTTGGGATTTAATTGCAAACTGTGCTTACCACATATATTTACTTAAGCATTTTAATATCTGCAGGGTTATTTACTGGTATGGTTTCAGAGTTGGTAATCATGTGGTGTCTGGTATCACGTATACGAACGAACATTAGTGTATTAGCCGCTGTCAAACAAATCCTTTCATTATATAACCAACGTTATATTCATAATTGTTCATAGAGATATTAACACTTGTATAGTTTTCTATACTATCATTCTGAAACTTATAATTAAATCTTTTCTTCATATATATATATTCACAGAAATACAATATTATTCATCAACTGTAATAATGGATATTTGTATATTACTAGAATATAGATGACATTTCATTTTGAAAAGGAAGAAAGCTAATGACATTTTGAGAATTTTCTCACGCAGAAATGCACCTTGCATCTCTATGTCCTTTTATCTAAAGCTACTGAAATGATTTGCGGTTATTGGCACATTTCCGTAATATGACCATACACCTATATATACACATCGTTCATCTGTAACATCGTAGCAAGTTCTACTATTGGGAAACTTTAATCGAATAGAGACCAAAACATCATCGTCCATAAATAATGTGAAGAAAAAGTCGGAATGGTCCCCTTATGTGCAAGGTGTGTGTACATTAATTAAGTGGGGGGACACAAAGAGCCGGCAGTGTCTGGGTGACACGCGGACAAGTGTGGGGCGGAGCAGTTCCACAATGGACAGAATGGTGTTGCTTCCAGATTACAAACACAGCTAAAATGTCTTTCTATTTCTTTGTAAATATAAGAGGTGCCTTGTGAGAACTGTCTGACGCGGTCTACAAGTGCCGGCAGCACCATTGTACGGTGACATGTTTAATGAAATGTGTATTATATATTGCCTTCCTGCGAACGCTTATAATGTTACCTATTCGTTCAGGTATTCTTCTATTCTAGTAAACGTGTACACTCTCTTCACTTCCACTTATTATTTTCAACCGTTTTATATAGGTATGCGTGAATATATAATGCTAGTTGTATTGTTCCCGTAACTAGAAGTTTGTTTATAACTTTCATGAACACTTTGATATTATAATAAAGTTTCTCTAGTGTGAACAGGATTACAGTTGTTAGAATATTTATCTGACTATGCATATCTACTAGATGATTAACAAAATATCCACATAACATTCAGTTGCTTTTAATTTAGTGTTATTCATTTAAAACTAAGAGATGATGCGAGTATATCATAGAATTTATTTACTAATTACGTTAATATGATTATGTAAATAATTTTACGTGACATCAGTAGGTAGATAGGTAGAGTGGTGGTGATGTTGAGAATATTATGGTAGGGAATTTGTTTTCGAGAAAAGATAAATGATTTGTATATTGTAATCATGTTGGTTAGTGTGACCCGTTGACATAGATAAATATCGATATGTGTGTATATATATCTGCTGTTGAGAAAGAGTTCTTTGCTGGCTTGTCAGAGGAAAATACTTGTTATCGTTATGAACTAACTTGTGCATCGATTTCTCTGAGACGTCCAGTATTCATGTATGGAATCAGCCAGAGTACATTGTCATATCTATAGTCGAAATTTATGCCTTGAAATCTATTATTAATAAATAAAATGCTGGCAGTGGAGCCGAGTCCGGCGTGTACAAGTGGATTCGCTTTCCCACTGTTCATTTTCTGTATCGGATAAAAAAATAAAGAACACAAAGGGGCAGCCAGCCCGATATAGAGGGCTATCAATTCTCGAGCTACACTTTATAAGAATTTCATGGAGTCGAAACATGAAAAAATATGAGTATAGCACACAAATATGATAATAAAATACATTCGTGCCGACCAAAGCGACGTAACACCGGGGGTCTGAAACTGGGCGGACTCGGCCTTTTAAAAAATGATTTTTGACTTTTATTTTTGACAAAGGCCCCAGAGCCGCACATACCGCGGACTAACTAACCATGACTTGCGGGATGTTGTATCTTGTCCCGAAGCTATCGTGCCCAGGGCCAACCGTAATGTCTTTCAGCTTCGCTAACTTTTATCCACACATACATACATCTATGTATATATGTATGTACGTGTACTCAGTGGTGTCTATCTTTCAATAACACAATAACAACAGGTGATCAACTCCATTGTAACAAATAAAATCCATGTAACCTGTCCTTAACTCCACTCATTCACCCAACCAGAACAAACACAGTATCTTCCTATGAACTAGTTACTGAAACTAATTACAAACTTGACACACATCTGTGTATGTGTGCAATGAAATTGATACCAATGAAAGAATATCATAATTAGAATAATCTGTGATGTAGCTTAGATTAGTTAGATTTTATTCACAATGACTTCTTGAATGAATGATGTTGAAATGGTGTATATAGTAAATTCATTATAAAACCTCACTTTGCAATTTAACACCGAATTTTAAAGACATAAATTACGAGACGTTGCCATTCACATTAAAACATAAAAGTGGTGCCGAAACTCGAAGGTCGTTTCCTGAAAACTATAACATTTGCAAAATTAGCTTCTGGTTCCTCATAATGTGGTAATTTATATTCGAACGACAGGATAATTTTGTAAGGAACGTGAATCGCATTTGGACCGCCCCTGTCACTCAAACCAAGACCTTTTTTAACGTTCCACCTGTAATTAACCGGTGGCTGATGGACAAACCAATATGCCGGCCCCCAAGCTTTCCTTGTCCGATGCTCTGGCTCTTCAGTTTTGCACTCTTCTCTAATATCCACTGACTTATGGATGATCGTGCTAATAGTTTACATTGTACTCTTAGATTTCGGCACATTGCTAAGAGATTCTTTCATTTTCTACTGCACTACACCTACATTGTTCAGCACTTTGTTTCATATCTTCTTTACAATTATATATACAAAATATCTCACAATATTCATTTTATGCAATTAAATATTACAAGTAGCTAGATAATTTTTTTGAAATTCATTATACTTACGGATTCTTCCAGAATTATTTCTGAAATATTCATTATCATGAAATTATAAAACTAATTTATATACATATTCTTTTTCTTCTTTCATCGTTGTATATAAATTGTGCAGTGTTCAATGTTTATGGTATACCTACCAATATACCATTTGGCGATTTCATGGAGTCAGAAAACATGACATTTAAAGAAATGAATGTAAAATATTTCGCGGCGGTATATATGAAAATTATGATTTATTATTTTTAAAATATCTTTCAACATCGTATCAAACATTCTTGTTTTGTAGTTGGATGGAGTGGAGAAATATGAATGTTTTGTGCGTGCGTGTTCAGAACATTCTTCTTAAACAATACTGTAATAAATACAGCAGTTGTAATCGAAGAATAGTATTTTCGTTATAAATTTCATGTAACAAAGAGCAGATATATCGTCGCGGCCCATACATCATATCATGGCCATCTATCATGCGCATTAATATGAAAACTGCTTTCATGAAAAGACTTATTGTGGATTCCGTAAAATTTTAATTATAAAAGACATGCTCGCCACGCTTTGTAACCAACTGGAGTGAAAGAGGATAATGCAGGACCGTCTTAAACATATTTCTCTGTCCAGTTCTACACAAATATTATCATCCAACAAATAGCTATTTTTACTTATATCTTATATAAGTATTAATTGTAATATTTTATATTACAGCAACCAATATGTATAGATTAATATTTCATTAAAATAATCTCATTCACATTATATTGAAATTAGCTTTGATTGTATAAATGAGTTTACAAGAATTATATATTATGTAGCTGTATTATGTGATGTGTAGGTAAAGTATGAATGTGGTAGATCGAGTGTAGATAATTTGTTGATACAGTGTTGGACGACGTGTACATACAAGATATGAATACGTTCCTGCACATGGTGGACAGGGTGAGGCCAGTGTACAGATAGTTTTCAAACCTTAATGTGCCGAAGGGACGGGGGACGGGCGGGGGACGGTGAAGAAATATGACTAACGCGGACCGAAAGAGCATTAATATCCCGATAGAACGTGTGTATTTTACTCGAATTAGACTGCGGGCAGGTCATTTGGTGCTCACAGCAGGTGGCGAAGCACAGGACGTGAAATATGAAGAGTTCAGGTAGACGCCACTAAATAGTTTGTTAACAATTAAAATATCCTGGACGAACGAACTGATCGCTGCAGCCGACATCGTTTGCAACCAGGTACCCATACGTCCTAGGCTAGTTCGTCTAGTTGTTAGCTTTTACGGGCTGCGGTTCCGTCGACAGCGTGCCCATGTAATTAATTTTCGCGACATTCTTTGTTTTTCAAACGCTGCCGATATTTCTAATTTTCCAAGAAGTATCACCTCTGCTTGTATGGAAAAACCGCAACCTGTATAAAGATACTCAAACCAAAACAATTATCGGTTTTTTATTCTATTTTTCATATGTGTGTGTTTAAAATTTTATTTGTTTGTCTAGTTAGTATATATAAATATTATAAACCGAAATATAAATGTTTTTCACATGGTCCTGTTTATGTGCTACATACACTACATACATAGTGTACGATTTCACAGACAATGAAACACCTGTATTATGAAATTTAATCTGCCAGTTTTATACAATACTCTTTTGCTTGTAAAACAAGATTTTATTAATCTACATCAGTACTAAAGATATTGAACGTTGAATAATATAAGATCTATGGTTGCTTTCACGTCTGAAGAGAGAATGATTCATGTACATAACGACATTCGTAACTGTGACAACGTCTCTGTCTGTCATATAGAAATAACCGCAAGTTACATGTTGTAATTCACCTGGTGGTAATGTGACTTTACGAGGGTGGTAAAGTCAAGTAAAAAGACGACATGTTCACCGACAATGATCACAAATGTCACATGAGCCAACCGCTGCATGACAGTAAATTTGTAGCTAATAATAATGTCAATATTGTAAAGAATAGTTTGCACAGACGTTTCCACAATTTCATCAGCTTTCGTTTCCTTATAGCTTACGATTATTTGGTGGTGAGTCATTGTACAATAAAACGACTGTTTGCTGTCAGACAAATACTAAAATATTGTCATAGTTAACAACCTACATGTTCTGATGCACATTATATTCAATGTTTCTAAACATTCCGAACCATTTTACATACATATATGTATTACATGAAACATTAACATGATTAAAGCAGAAATTGCACAAGGGGAAAATACATATTCGTGTCCCACCTACCGAAATCATAAATTTTCTTTACATATCTGTTTAGTAACATTATGAATACACGCATTCCTGCAAGTAGATTAAAAATAGAAATCAGCATACTGCGATATTTTACACCATGTACCATACTGGCAGCATATTAATCAAAAATAGAAGAGACTGCATACGCACGCGTGCTTATTCAGAAGTTCTCCACAACGCATACCGCCGTAAATAAAATACTTATACTATATTATTTATGCGCTTCACTTGAAATGGAAATATCTTACAATTGCACAAATCCGAAATTTAAATTATAAATGTCAAACATATATTATATTTCATAGATACACGCACACGTAGGGTTGTACAAAAACAACACGATATTTATAAATGATCATTTGTGTTTCACTAGAATTTGCATAACGTTTCCTGTGTATTTCAATGTCTTACTTTACAAGCACAAACTACAGACAACGTAAGATTTAAATATTTAGCAATATATCAATACTTACTAGAGAGTATTTTAGACTAATATTACTTTTTATATAATTGCAATATTATAAAGTATTTATATTTTTTAATTAAAATTCAGCATAATAATTATTTCTTTTAGATATCAAGTAAATAGAAGTATGAAAGAAATAATTAAATTTAATGAGTATTTCTGTCCAGTCTGAAGGAATGATAATATTACAATGTTTATATTTATTTGCTGGACAACGACATGCTGATGAAAGTACTTCTGCTAGAGATTAATAAAATATCGCGTAGTGTACAATTACACATCATAATGAATGTAATATGTGGATAAAATAAAACGATAAATTCAAACTTTATGTTTCGTGTCAAAGTGATGCTTAGCATACAGCACCTACGCTCCATGTAAAAAGTGGATTTTTCATCGCCTATAAATGCATGTATATATTATTATGCTTTTCAACTAGAATCATTGCAAATATGTAAAACATATTGATGCTAAATATCTACAAATGCAGCATAACAAAACAATATAAATGTGTTTATATTAGATTTATAAAATTCTTTATCACAGAACTAAATAAAAAGCATGATTGATCGAAAAATTCTTTTTGATTTGCACACAAGAATACTTTGAAAATTAACATTGTACTGAATATTGGACATGGACAGGTAATTATAAATGAAATATATTTTGTCTAAGATATTATGTTTTCAGTAAGATTGTCGATAATCATTGTGAGATCTTATATACTCGTATAGACTTGTTAGGCAACATATACTTGAGTGTGACATGTGACGTCCTGTGGTGGATACTTACCACTTGTTGTAGCAAGGGTAAAATATACGATTCCCCTGTTGAAACATAAAAATCCATGGTAAGTTGGTTGATGGTTGTTGTTGTGTGTGAGAGCGCGGTAAGGAAGGGCACGCGACATTAGCTTGTCACCATGGAGACACGCGGTAAACGGCAACATTTCTAACATTCCACGTTCGTGTTTAACATATTCATTGTGTGTTTGTGGTACGGCTTGTTGCACCCATTGTAAATGACACGTGTTCACAACTAGGATTTCACCCGCTTCCCGTGACACGTTTTATTACAAACATTTTGATAGCCGTCTGCTTCTCGCCTGTCCAGACCAGGAATTTATACTGGCCTACCTGTAGACTTGATGACAACGGATATTCATTCCGGACAATGACCACGAAATTTATTTACTATATAAAAACGTATCTGTTATCCTGTTCCAAAAGAATTTCAATTTCACATAATCTCTACATACATACAACCGTCACCATGAAATTCTCTTATTATAGCGTATTCAAATAGAAAATGTACTAATTAGTGTAGATGAACATGTATGCTGTGTAATTAATTATATACTTACTGTACTATTTAGATTAATCTAATTTACACTAGCAAGATGTCAAAATCAAACAACAACAAACAGAAATATACTCGTATATGTAAGAAAGACACAGTTGTAGTTGTGAATTATTGATATAATGGTTAGTTAATAAAAATGTAAATCGATAAAAAATTAATGGGTACGTATAGGTTAGAACGGGTAGAATGACAAGATAACTACCTAGCCCTCCGGAAATGTATCTCACAGATAGCAATTCAGAGCTTGTGATGCTGTGAACTGGCACACCGCTATATATAAATTAAAGCATCGGAAATTCATATGAGAGCCAGTAATTAACACAACCAGCAATTTCTCGTCCTTAACAACTGTAATACACCACCTACAGTAAGCAAATATTTAATCTCCCGTGAAATTACATACAATTAAAATGTTAAACAATATGCATCCGGCTACCATTTGATTACACACCAACCGATTATCTAATTATACTGTTATTTAAATTTTATAATAGAAATTAGTGTAGCTGGTTAAACGGGTGTCCAGTGCAACATACGATTCCTATCTGCTACATTGTAATTTCATACTACACTTCACAAACTCTACTAATTATAGCAAACTAACTGAACGTATCACTGAATTACCCAGTACACACACAAACAAATCCATTTAAACACACTATATTTAAATTTATTCTCATCTATGTGAACTTTACACGTGCATATTTTAACATTATTATGGTTATTTTCTTGTTTAAACCTGCATGCGTGTAATATAAAATATATACAGATAATGTAACACATAATAAAGTTAAATAAATATTTGATTTATTTATTCAGGTTGAAAATAAATATTATAGAAAATAGATATAGCGTAGTTGTTAATTATATTAGCTGAATTCATATTGTTAATGAAGCATATATACAAGTAGGAAATGTATATAAATTATATTTATAATGAAATGTACAGTGTCTGTAAGTCGAAATACTCACACAACACGTAACAGAAAGTGAATTTAGTACAGTTTGTGAAATAATTGTTTAAACGTTTATTAGGAATACAAATGTACAAATGCAACCGTTAATTTAGATAGCTGTGGCAGGTGGGGCATTGGTTTAGCTTCATTACGTTCACTTCTGTAGCCGGGAATCAGCGGGAATCCAAGCGAAATTAAAACAACGTTAGTAATTACTCGTGACGTGAAATAAAGCGTCAAAGTACGCCGCTGCGTGCGGCGCGGTGCCGCGCCGTAACGCGCTCGTTACAGCCACACCG
>JAGJTL010000016.1:117564-135051 GCA_022063505.1 Calosoma granatense
ATACAATCACACACACACTCATATACACTGGACTGACTAACTAAAACAGAAAGACACAATATTGTCAGTGGAATGAATAGAATTTTTACATAATACATAAAAGCACTACAACCTAATGAGGACATATCTCATGGCGAGCACAGTCGGTATAATAGTTAACTGCACTACCTACACAGAAGTGCGACTGCCTCTGACTGAAATATTCAACAATTATTTTTATGAATACTATTAAAATTTACATTCAAATTAGCCGTAATTTACATAGTCGTATATATATTTTTTCTTATATAAATGTCCTCAAATTATCCACTGATTTGTTAATGTTGAGAACGCGTCCTGCAGGCGTCATGGGGTTCACAAACAGGACGCTCTCAGTTTGTTTATTCCGCTGTAGCAATTAGCCACTGCCCATGCGCACTACACATACACACATGAACATGCCCGTATGCACTAGCTTGTTGATACTTTCAGATGGTTCGCACCGCACAGTGCCGCTTCGCTCTGTTGCGTCGGAGTTCTGTTTCGGGTAATAAATGTCGTCGACATTATCGGCAAGCATCGTAAACGTAAACCGTCGCGGTGGCATATATTATGATTCTGCTTAGGCTTGTTAATGAACAGGTGTGTCGCAATTATTAGACTAGTCGCGAGTCACATTCTGTACGAGCGTGACTCTACTAGAGACACGGGAGTGCACGGCAGCTGTCGAGTGCCGACGACAACGATGCCAACCATCAGTTATCGATATAACTATGTACAGTGTACGCGTCTCACTTTTATGTTCGAAATAAATAATTTCACTTCGTTTACTGTAATATGCAGAGTAGACCGTTGTAAAATACTCCCATGTGGATTATATTACGTGTTTAATAATTCCGTTTTACTGGTCACTTTGTCCATAATCATTTTTATTAGAATTTTATTCTTTATTTTCGATGCTTCACCAGTGTCTATGGCTTCTGAGACTGAGGCAGCGGGCAGCGCTATAAATTCTTATGAATTATTGAAAATCTTTTATCATCTACACATTTGGTATTACATTTTAAATACTCATATCACTGAATGGCAAGATTATAAACATTTATATTTCCACACAAGAATATTGGATATTTATAACTCATATCTTACACATTTCTCAATGTTTAGTTAAATTTATGACGGAATGGCGTATCGGTATATTAATTCCCCTACCGCTGTTGCTTGCTGAGCTGATTTACGACGGCCAAGTGGAAATGCCGCGTGTTGTTCGAGTAACGTCCCGTGTCTCGTGTGCCGTGTGCCTTGTGCCTTGTGCTTTGTGCGATGGATACATACATACACGATTTCGCTTAATTTATATCGAGGAAGCATTCTAATTTTGTGGAAACCACTCGAAGCGCATTATCGTTAATAATAAAGCCCACGTGTTGGTCTGAGCACAAGATGAAAATTAAAAATCGTGGGCGTAATGATTAATTAACAAGTAAAGTGTACGGTTATATTGTCGCGATCATTCCGTAATTTGATTTCACGAATCATTAGGGCAGTCAATCATTGCAATCAGGGCCGGGGCCATAAATATAGGAATTTCCAATTACTGCCCGCACGAGACTTCGTCCACTGGCTGTGGTTCGCAGCAGGGCGCCCCCTAATGGGGCGCGGCAGTATATCAACGGACGCGCGCGTGTGGTGCGCGCTCACCGCTCGTCCTGACACCCGTGACTCCTGCATACACCACTTCAACTGTACACCCAACTCTATGCAACATCAGCTTATTCTTATTTCTTCTTCTTCATCATCAGCATCTTCGTCTTCTTCTTGTCCTTGTACGTTCGCTTGCATACAGTGCTGAAATTTACTTACACTTTACACCTGGCCCGTCAACAACAAAACATTACTTAGTCTTGCTATTTACAAAATCCTGTAGTACATTGTAATTCATGTTATAAACCTTGCGGATCCTATATAAAGATTGTCATAATATCACTGTCCAATCATGATTGTACTTCTTAGAGAGCTGAGTAGTTTGTTCATAGAACGTGACATTATCCTAGCCACCATCCACTTGTTGCGTTTTTAATCTAAAAGATTTATTTGTCAAATGCGTTTTGCAATGCAAATTCTTTCATATTGAAAAACGGCATTCAGTGTGTCAAAGCGCATTCATAATTAGTGATTATAGTCTTATTGTCTGCCCTGGGCTAAAAAATTGGAAGATATTCCAATACTTCCAAAGTAGGTGTAATTTGGATAACCTCCTGGTTCTTATGTATGATGAAAAAAACAACGCATTAAATTACTAAATAGTGTTACAATTTTCTTCAATATAATACTGTTTGTCGATTATAATACAAATAGAACAGAACAGAAATATTGAATATTTCTGTAAATACGAAATTGTGTATTCGTTTCTTGAATGTTGATTCCGTTTATCACTCATTAAATGATGATAATCGAATGAGGCGACAAGTTGATGACACTGTGATCTTGTAGATCAACTTGAAGTTCAGATTTTAGTTGTGTTTACTTTCGTACAGTTAAGTGTCTGTATGTAGGTACATCGCGATAGTATGTGTGACGTCGTAAAGCGAACAGGTTTGACGCGCGCGCGAGCCTCTGATCAGAGATAGTCAGTGTAAATCTGATAAAAGGGTGGCGTGGGCATCACCCCGCTGGGGGCGACACACTCACTTCATCAATCATATATCAATACAACGCCCTCGTCCACCCCCGTGCACAGTGTTCTCCGTCTACGTGTCCCGCTCAGGTGATTTCACCAGGACCGTATCTTCCGAATTCTCTTAATACAACATCACTTGCAACACACCAATATTTTATAATTCGTAATACAATGGTTACAAGAATATGATGCGGAACACACAACAACTATATTGTTTCGTTTTGTTGCAATGATTACACACGTAACATTCCATAATAAGATTTCCTATAAATGATAGAATTCCAATGATTACTATGTAGATGCATGCATGTTCGGGTGAAAAAGCAGTTCGTAGAGTCCAACTCTGGCGCCTGGCTGGCCGTCACAATGACAAACCGTTTCTGTACATCATGCGACCGACGCAAAGTCTTGTTGTTACGTCCGTGCGTCAAATCGTAAATCATACAATCTGTGTTAGTTATTAAACAAGTTGGCGAGCGTATTAATATTATTAAATACACACAGTATTCAAATGTATTATTTATAAATGGGTGGTCGCTAGCGAATACCAGGTGTATGCCTATAATAATTCGATAGTTAACAGTTATATATATATTACAACGTTGCAAAAATATTCGAGGAATCCCAATAAAATTTATAAACAATCTTTACATAAAAATTTAAAATCAGTTGTTTATAGAAATACATTCGTAAACACAATTGATTTAAAAAATGCTATAATTCAGGAATGTGCTAAGATAAATATTAGACAGTTTAAAAATGTAAGAATTAATTTTTATAATAGATTAGGTTATTGTCTCGCAGAAAATGGGGGCTAACATATAAAATCAATATTTGTAGGGAGGTTGTATTTTAGTAATAACACACAAACAGAATATATTAACAACTAGCAGTCACGAATCTATTACTTATTAATTTCATTTCACGTTTGCAGGTGTCTTAAATTTGTGCAATGTGTAATTGGAAGAAGGACTTTTGCAAGAGAGAATAAGGAGAGAATATGACAAATTATTACTACAAGAATGCTGGGAATAAAGATAAAACAATAACGTTTCCGTTTATTTATATTAATGTCGTAGTGAAATGTCATCAATTAAAATTGAATTAACCGTTATTATTAATAAGACTCGTTTTCGTAGTTAACGGATGTAACTGCGCTCTGCTCTCTGTAATATAATTTATGTTCTTTTTTCTATCATGTGTTCCAACAACTAGTTAATTGCACCTACAGCTGATGGTATTGTACGTGGTACTGTAATGGATTGCTGTACCACAAAAGGTTACTACGATCTTAAATGTTCAATGAACTTTGATATTAATGAATCTAACGTTACTTAATAAGACTGTTATTCATTCAAATAGAAAGGTTTCATAGACGATGTCGATATATGCTTGTACATATATCCATATAGTCTACAACTCACTATATTGTACACTAGGTAGGTAGGTATACAATGTCAACTGTATCTGCATACGTATATGTAAAATTGTCAGTCAGTACACACATATGTGTAATGTGGAAAGAAGATCCCTCACTTGTGCAACAGAATTCATCAGTGTGAAAGAGAGATAGTCGAGCGTTTAATACGGGCCCGGATAACCCCGGTGACCCAAACCAAGCCGACAATGGTCGCGCGACCCCATGCAGAGACAGCGAGCACTTAAGCCCTAATCATACTTTAAAGGCGCATAAACATTTCCTTTATAATATACTTTAGTATTGTAGTGGTCCAAGCATCGGCACTGTCAGTGCGCGCCACGCAACGGTCGTCTCCCGTACTAAAACGCGCACAGGACGAATTCTCCGACGACTCACGTATGTTTTATTGTGTTCCTGACGATTCGGAGAACAGTTTCGTGAAACCCGTTTGACAAAGGATCATTTTGTTATTTCATTTTTTACTGGTATTATCATCGTGTTCACCTCTATCTGGTTCATTATTGACACGTCTCAGATCTCAATGTATTGTAAATGATTCCTTTCGATATATTTACATGTGGATATACATGCATGTACGTACGTGCGTATATCTCGAAACATACAGTTTACTTACATAAAGAACTCTGTACACGTGTGTCAATATCTCAGAAAGAAAAGCTTTGTCACATTTATATATTTTTATTTTTAAACATGTTCAAAGCAATCTCTACTTTGCACTTAAGCACTGTTTGTTTATTGGTTCAAAATCTTGCATATCTGTCATTATTTCTAGGTATCTATATACATACATCTAGGGGAAATTCATCCCCTCCAAGTAAAATAAAATTCCCCAGGCTGAGAATAGTAATCTATATATGTAAAAATCAATGTTCGTATGTATGACGCTTATAGACTCGGAAACTACTGTCTGATACATCTTGATACACAGAGAATCATTATATCTTATAAATGTGGGTGGAATAGGACTAGAGTTGGGGTGTATACTATTGTGTGACTTCCAATAAAATAAAATCTACAAAAATTAAATTAAATGTTAATTTTCTTGATTTATTTAAAAAAATGCCATATTAACGCATGGCGGGTCAGCTAGTTTTATAATAAATATAAATAGGTATGATGATAATAAGTTTTCATTTCCACTGTTGGAATATTGTCTATCTTGATTACATGACAGGGGATTTTATTTTAATATAAAAAATTAAGCAGATCGTTATAAACTTATATATTATTAATGCACGTTGGTAACAAGTATAAGGTATTATTCATAGATGTTTATTTACAAAAGTGATTATACAAATCAAGTTTGTTTATATTTCAAAATCAGTTTTCTCAATCTACAAATGTATTTAACAATTGTTGTTTTAATTGTAAACAACATTTACTTTATCATAAAATATAATGTAAAATAATTGTTTACACATTATAAATTTTTTTCTTATACCATCCAGTATAAGAGTTTATTTTAAATTATTAATAATTAAACAAAATATTTTGTTACTATGTTAACGAAATAGTAAATTAGAACATGTTATGTGTTAAGATACATACACTTGTCTTTAAAAAATAGTTCAGACTTATTTATTTTTCTCATTAGTACAGTATACTTCCGCTTTTAAATTCATTAATTTAGAATATGTTCAAATTATATTACTTTGGCTTGATCATAATAAAAAAATTCATTATGATTTCATTGCGGAAATAATAAAAATCTTATAACAGACACTTTGTATCTGGTTGTGTTATGTGAATGTAGGTCACATTTAAGAATCTGAACATGCTTGCTTGTACAGACCAATCTGTACATGTATGCAAGGCATGGTTTAACCCAGTAAAATGGAACATCTGTAAAAAACGGACAATATAGCACAAATGAAATATATCGCAAGTCCCCGTTGCTCCGTTAGTGAATAAATCTGTTGATAACCGAAAGAGTAATTACTCACGTCTCAGTGTTTACAACTGAAAAGTTTATTTGCTTAAGAATTTATGTAAAATAGCTCAACAAATCATTCCGCTTACGACAATTGCATAAAT
Organism: Calosoma granatense; assembly: GCA_022063505.1. Taxonomy (NCBI): domain Eukaryota; kingdom Metazoa; phylum Arthropoda; class Insecta; order Coleoptera; family Carabidae; genus Calosoma; species Calosoma granatense. Next base: position 123,699 of record JAGJTL010000016.1, read on the forward strand.
AACTCAGGATTCCGAACAGAAGCGTTGTCACTGTGACAAATTGTATCACAACGCGGCGCTGCGATCGTAAACAAACGTGGCGATGAATAAATAACTTACTTAAACTTACGACCCATGATAACGTTATGAATTATTTATATATCTTATAAGCATATGTACACATACACATATATGTATGTGTAGATGTGTGAGTTTGTACGCGTACACTCTATGCACCTTGTATGTAAGAAAAGTGAAAATAAATTACCACCAGAGTACGATTTTTTTCTCTGGTAAGTTTATATATCAATACCGGTCCAGCGGCCGAATAGTAAATTGTGAACATCACACGTGGGTATAGCCAGTGTAAACTGGTAGGCGGTTCCTATCTGTACATCACCTTCACATTGCCTAAATTTATGTTATTTCACATATCACCTGTATCTAGTTAGACACCAGCCTATATTCCTATTTATATTCTTCATTACACATACACATCATTCTAATTATTCATTTATCAAAGTATTATTCCTTACTTACAAACTTGTTGTTAATTCCTTATATAAATCACAAATAAACTCATTCATACATGCCTAGATAATTGTTTAAACTCGCTTAGACAAGTTGCTTTGTTGTTACTATAAATAGTAATTAATTATTTGCTGCAGAGTATTGCTGAAAATGTTATTAAATGTTAGACAATGTAGGACAGAGAATTAGTTGATGTTCCCTCCCCCAGTGCAGAAGTTACAGGTAATAATATTAAATGAGACGCACACCACTGTTTGGAACAAATGCCTACAGCACAGTTCTACCGAATCGTTTCCTGCAAGACCCATATTTAAAGAGTAGTAAAAGCTGCCGATCTAGTGCAAGGTAAAAAAATAATGAAACATATTTCATTCCAATAGCTAAAACTTGACCAAATATTGTACCATATTATTTAGTTCACCACAGAATAGTCTAACATGGCAGGCAAGCAAAACCAAAATTACTGCAATTATATTTCTAACTTACCTATGTTCTATGGTTTTGCGAAAACTGTTATTATAAGTTGGAAACAATATTCTTTTGCGGAAATATAATTGGCTTAGTTAAAAACTTGGTCAATATTTTGTGCACCTAACATTTTACTGTCAGAACAAATGGCTAGAGAAAATATAGCTTTCAGTTATCATTGGCTACAAGTTCATAGAAATGTATCACCATTCTTCAAATTACAGTCAGACTCATATATACTATTATTATTTTTTATATTCTTCCGTATCTATAATCATACAATATTGTTCAGTTCCGGCTATGCTATCACAGGAATTCACTGATCTTATAAATGCACAGCACACCTGCAAATGTTCTATATAATAATACTTGAAATATAAATAAATTCATATCTCATACTACCCATTGCATAATATAACTTAACAAATTACCTCTTCATTAGTCTTACTAACAACATTAACTGAACAAAACAATTCATACAAAAGGATTATTTAATTCCAACCAATTTGTAATAAATAAATGTAGTATCAAATATTAAATAATGCATAGTGTATGAAAATACTCTTAAATAATGGAACGAATAAAAAATAAATATAGATATTTTCATTCGATAGTGACGTACGGAATTATTCATTATGTGTATTACAATATTCCAACAGCATAAAACACGGGTGAACATCTTTTTATTCGGGTGTACATTAAATATTAATCCACTTTTAATAACGACGTGCAACATACAGTAATAAATGTTATGAAGATATCACGGCTTGTCCATTCGCATTCTTGTGTTGGGGCGCCATTAGGCAGCATGTTACTTTTCCGTAGTCGGCACAATATAAATTGATTGAATAAATAGCCAAGTGGAGGCAGTGCGGCATGTTCAGGGGACCCAAGCGTTGTTCACAGCACACGAGGTGGTCCACAGGGGACACGGCATTTGCATAAGACAAAGGCACGATGACACTTTTAAATGAAACGTAAAATATTATACGCCGGCGTGAGGACAGCGCCGCTGTGTCCTCTTTTACTCTTTCCACAATCGTCTCCATACGCTACGTTACGTTGCTGCTGTGCTTGATGCCATGCGATTTGTTAACGTTGACATTGATACTCGTATACAACATCTGCACCTTACCTAACATCCATTATAATCATTACGAAAATTAACTCATTATTTCCAAATGACACGGTGCTCAAATCAAACATTATCCATTTGACAATTTGTAAATTATATGTTTTTTTATGCATGACACAATATTGACAGTAGATAAATATTTTATATTGTACTTATATAATTTGAAATTATTCGTTAATTTTAAATTACTCGTTAAATAAACGCAAAATATTCAGTTCTATGGCTTCAAATAATTTTACTCGAATTTAGCAGCACGTTCATTATATTATTGTTTAATTTGTGTAGTAATTCAACAGTAATTCACAAGAATTTACTAAATAATATTATTAAAAAGTTTATTAAGTGTTGTGACGTAAATTCTTATTTTAGTTATTATTATGTACTTTTCAACGTTTAAAATATATTTATAAAATGATAGATTAAAAAATAATTCATTTTGCGGAAAAATATTTATATAAGTAAGATTTATACATCGGGGGGAATCTCAGCTAATTCTGTGATAATATCCTGATTTTTTTAAGAGGAGAGGGGATTGTTAAACTCTTTCATACACATACACTTGTAGAACAGTAGTACCAAAACACACTGGTGTAATTTGGTGATAAAACATCGTATAATAAGCAAATTATTTACAGTATTTTTAGTATTCAAATCTTTCCAATATTCTGACAACGTATAAGTAAAATAAACAAAATATTAGTGTTTGAAGATAAAACACTGATATCTTTTAGTAAACAGATAACAGAATTTCAGATATAATAGTAAAACATACTAAAAATAGAAATCGTAGTATTAGCAGCATTATCACGGAATTATACCAATCGACAATATTTTGTAAAAGCTTATGTAACAGAAGAATAAAAGAAAAAAAACTAATTCGAAATGATGATTTAACAGAGCGAGGATGTCTTTCTTTTGACATAAGGCTTGTCCATATTTATTTTCATTTTTGCAAGACAAATAAAGAACAATTCTTAATATTTCCAAGTTTTCCCTATATTTCAAAATATTTATATATAAATCATAATATGATTTATATAAGATTATACCATTCTGCTGAGCGCTAGTAATTTTCTAAATGTAAACATGTACATATGACGTTAATTAATTCAATAGTATAACAAATGTAGACATCATTAATTATTCGGATAATGAATGTTTGCAAAATATTTTAATGGTTTAGATGAGTGTAGGTATGTGACGAAGTATTTAAAAAGCTGGTACCTAAATGAATGGTCTTTTTATAACATAACCTAAACGGGTCATACCAATTTACCACTGTCCATGAAAACGGTCTTCTTGTTCTGGTTCCAATCTTACATGGAACGATTTTTAGCATCCGCGGTATGTGTCCTCCAGTGGACGGTAGGCATTCCTGACGCAGCGGCGCGCGCGCCCCATGCATGCTCTCGATATATTTCTACTTGTGTCTCTACCAGTGAGCTTTACATCACACTACAGGACCGCATCCATCCACATTATATCCAATCCGCTAAACTTATCTGTCTTCAACTTATTCAAGCATTATCCAAATTACAATACTTACAACAATAATATTGCATTGTCATTTTACTAATCTCATTGACATTAGCATAATATAGACTCTATGGTAGTGTGTCATAGTGATTTCTCTACGTACGGTACTGTTATGAATGACATGGGCAAACTGAGCGAACAGTCGGTTCTGGACATCTCGTCCCATGTTTCCATATCTCACTGGAGACACGCTTGTCTCTGACCCCTTTTCCTCGCAACCCCCGACGCACATTAACACACCGTTGGTCGCATTTCGTTTTTTAACTTGTATTTACTCGTCGTATTTGACTACACACACACACTATTTGAGATAACATGTACATACATATTTAAATTTATACTAGAATACTATTTATAATATTATGTCAAAAAGAAACTAACATTTGTTTCTTGTATCACCAGTGTTATATACTGAATATTGTGTACAAGTATATTAATAGTTATTGTACATTTAGCCAACTTTATAAACTGAAACTGGACGATTTCTAGTGAAATCTCCGGGTGGTGGCACCTTGTATGTTCGTACGTCACAAAAATCATTTCCAAATGAAATCACGAGCGTGTGATGGAATCAGAAACATCATAATTCTCTTAGCATCCACACAACACTCTTCCGAGCACGAGTTGAAAATTTGTTATGTCGTGTGGCGTCACGAGAATGAAGCGAAGCGCAAAACAGCCTCATCCGTAGATCAAATAACGCTTCAGACATAAAGCTTATAGTTGGTCGGCCGCGTGTCCACCGCCGGTACCGGCCCACGGGCATCATCTCTCTCCCCGGGCGATAATTTAAATGTAATACTGTTGTGACGTGTTGTAGCATGCGTTGATTTCATCCTGCCATGACTGGCATTGCAACCAACGAACCAACTATTTCGGCCCGAACAAACCATTCTCTCACGTTAACTAATTGTTAAAAACAATCATTTATATACACTCAATTATAATACAGTTATTTCAAGAAGTTTCTTCTACTCTTATCAGTCATAACACTCTAGAAATTAATTATAAAATTAAGCCAGTTATAATTCACATATTATTTAACTGAGTAGCTTACGTAAGTGAAAAAATAGTATAGCACATTTGAAAATTATCGAAATGGGGATAGATAAATATTGTCAGAAATATATTCATTATTCTAAATATATTTCTCGTATTGATATAAATATTTATGCACAAAAGAAACATTTAGATGGTATAATTACAATGACATAATTTCTATTATTACTGAATACACATAGTTTATAAGAGTGAAAGACAGCCACATTAATAATCCGTAACTAATGCGTGTAATCAAGTCATCGTTTCCATAAAATGATGAAACCAATTTTTTATTTACATTTTTGTATAAAAATACGAAATTCCTCGAATTAGTGTCTGAAAAATGCGCAAACGTTTCGCCGGTCGACGTGAAATGCAAAATAACATGATAATTAGCCGTATTGGCGGTGCAGATGGGCACTTCACATCATGTAAGTGATGCGCGCGAACCATCTCCCACACAACATGAAAAGTGAGCTCGGTACGTGATAAAATGTTAGGTTTTTTGTGCAAGTTCCTCGAGCGCATTCTGGGCATGACTTAGCCGTATCTCACCGTACCCCACCTGACCCCCTTATCCGTACCGTACCGTAACGTAACGCACCACACACCCTCGCTGTCTATCCGAATCCACGAGCTCAGGCGGCCCCGCAATAATTACAGGTGTGTTACCGTGATTCTGTTGTTTTATCTAAACATTTCAGCGATTATGCTGTATCAGATAGCTTGCTGACCCATCGAGAGACGCACACGACCATCATGCGTCATCACTCATATAATTCGTGTGAATGTTTACCATGTTTACAATGCTGACTTTTTATATAGAAATATCGCCACTTGTACGTACATACATACGTACATCGCTCAAATACTTGACACAATTCTTACTCGTACCGGTATGTATGGTACGTGTGTTCCGAGTACGCAGTACCGTATTCAGAATAAGCCATATCAATCTACCGTTGTCGTTGTACGGGCCCGGCTCGACGACGGTGGTTAGAGCGCAAATTGTTGATCACGTGGTGGATGGAAACCGATAATTAGGCCCGGCCGGGCAACCCTTCCAGCGTTTTCTCACGGTACCCCCCGTGCCCTCCACAAACGATACGTTTAGTGTCCAATTCGGCCATCTATAATCATTGCAGTTAAATGTGTTTAACCAATACTGTCTAATGTGGTCAAGCGCTTTTTTTTCTTCTTCTTGAACAGCACATTCCAAAACTATTCTCAGAAAGCATCCCACTGAATGTCTAAATTCATATATTACAATTACACTCGGTCGGTAAGTTACCTAAATTGATTCACTGTCCATCATTTACATTGTTGTGCGTACATCCCGTTCTACATTCTCAACAAACACTCTATACCCCATGGGAATGTTACAGACTACTAACTACTAACAATCTTACCGAAACATACATTATACAATGTATTGTCATATCGGGAATATGTTTGCAAATAATTACAAGTTAGAACAGGTTTGTGAAAAATAACAAAACGGGAACTGAATTTCGGTTGCTGGAATTAGTAATGATTATATTGTTTTGGAATGTGCTGAAGAGATAGAGACTAACGATTTCTCGCTTATCTGAAATCGAAGAACAGGTTGTAGCAGCCGTCCATGATCACATATTAAATCATTCATTGGTAAAGTTCCGATTGTGTATACGAAGGTGTAAATCGTTGTACACAACTTACTGGTACCAGACATGTTTTTGTTTGTTGTTAATTAAAATTTCATGGAATTTGTACTTTGTATTTATTGCTTACACAATTTAATGCACGATTCACATACTTTATTAGAAATGACGTCAATATTATTCGACACTTTTTCATATTTAATTATATGTGTTGTAACAAGTAGACAGTCAAAAAATTTCCATTAACAAATTTATTAATACAAGTGTTAAATATAGTAATTGACGTACTACAATTAATTATTATATTGTATATGGACGAATCTTCAGAAAGAATTAGATATTTTGAATGAATTTTAACCAGAACGTGAATTGCGAAACGCTATAGAAAACGGAATATATCTTTCCTGGCTGCCAGGCTCGAACACGCATGCACACTTCGCTATTTACGAGTGAACGTTCGTTGTTTATGTGCATTGGTTCTCGTGCGTTTTACAATTACTCGTCGTCTGTTCGCGATACATTGTGATGCGATGTGATTCAGTGCGATACAATGCAATGAAACACAGTCAAATACATTTGTATTCCTTCTAGAACAAATATACTCCACTTTGAGCCACAATTGTCATTGCTCACAATTCCAGTAACATACAAACCTATTACGGATAGATAGAAATGTTAGGTTAGAAAACAAAAGAGATTTGTGACATATATATATTCTTATTTCGTTTTGTTCTGTTAGATATGTATTTGGATATTAGTACAAATATGTATACAGATATATATATTTATATATTTATTGAAGGATATGTGTATATATGTATAGTTTGTAGATGGTAATGTTGGTGTGCAGTATATAGCGGCGGTAATGTTGCGTAGGACCACGACGAGTGGGGCGATAGGCCCCAATGGACGGCCCTAGCCGGGGCTGCGACTAGCCGGCNNNGTGTCTGACCCGCGCGCCGCGACCCTTGACCCCGCCATTACCGTGCACTTAGCCCACGGGAACAATACTGGAAACCAAATTCAGATACACGACCTGCACGATTCGACTGTTCGCTTGGTTTCGATGTGTACGTCGAACTAAAGGCACAGACAGAGACAACACTAGCCGCAACGTCAGAGAGAGAGAAAGACTATTTATGCGCGCCGATTATTACGTTTAACCCTTTCAACTTTCTACCTCCGCCAGCATGATGGCGCGACAGTCACACTTTGTAATTTCGTGAAAATTCTCTGAAAATGCATGTATACATATATTAATATTTTATCTAGAACTGATAATGACCGGTAGTTAACTATTAAATAACTTAGCTGTACACTTTTGTCATCAGTGTGATTTTTACTTTAAGTCAAAATCAACATTTAGATGAGACTTTTAATAACAACCATTGTCTATAGCTAATGCATGTTTCATCCTGTCTGCCCGTGTATGTGTGTGTAAGGTTTGTTTGTTTGTTTTGTTTCGTTTTGTTGTTTGTTGTGTTTACCTGTTTTCATTTAGACAGAAAGCGTAATACTATAAAACTAACATAAAGTTATGTCTGTGGCAAATTTGAATTTTTTCTGCGCATTTAATTGCAAATTGAAGTGGAAAATGGTTGCGTAGAGTTGAGTTTAATCAAAGTTGCCATTGTACCGTAATCGCAATTTCATCGTAAAATTACGAAAGGAAACTTGAAAGATGACAGAAATCAAGTTTATACGCCTCAAGTCTAATGAGATTCTTTACTTTTTCTACCCTTGAGTTATAGTTATGCGAGTCAGTTTCACGTGAATTACTCGTAAATAGTGACACTAACTACACGGTGCTCACCGACTTTTCCACACAGGATGAGTGCACTCATCAGCAGAGTTAATTAGATAACCTGAAATTATTTACACTAAAAATACCTCGTTTAGCGTAAAGTATCACTTAGTGATGCATACCAAACTTACCTTGTCTAGAAAAATATCAGGAATTTGTAATAAAGTTCACATGAAATGTATACTTCATAAATTTCTAAATCAAATTACATTACATTAACTTTTGCTACTCAATGTACAACATGTGCATGGCCTATGTATAGAATATTTCTAAGTAACTTTTATAATTTCTCCCAAGTATTACAATACTAAATATAGATGCACAATTATTCGTGTACACAAGTACATTTAAGTAATGAATACTTAACTATACTGTGTGTATGTTTGCTTAGAAAAAAGAAACGTCATTCATTGGAACCGAGATTAGTAATAATCTCCTGGGGGCATATCGATACATTCAGTGTAATTGCATTCATACACATAATAACTCTTAATTATGGAAATCTATGTGTAATTATACGTGCATATGCATATAGGTAATTGAGCTAGTATTTCTGTGATGGACATCATGTCAACTGAGATGATTTTTCTCGTAAAGTAAAAGCAGAGAGAGAGAGGGAGATAAATTAAATACAGAGGAAGGCAAGTTGTTTCGGTAAGTTAAGTGTAATTGATCATTTACGTGCACTGTAAGACATGTTAAATGCCGTTGTCAAGAAAACAATGGAGCGAGTGATGCCATTACTCGGCTCATCCGAGTGCATCGCGCCGAGTAATGGCAGGAAATTTCAGTGATCATCAGAAGTCACCGAAGGGTTTTGTAGACCGGAAAACAGCATACACCTAGATCAGCTAGTCACGCTAACATTTTTCACTAAATTCGGTAAACCTATAAACTTTTACACTAATTCTTTATATTAATTCCTGCCTCGTATTAAATCATAATACATAAATCTATCAACATACTAATCATCTGTTATGTATATGTATAGTGTAAATGTTTTGGAACGGATCTGTTTCAGTTAAATATATCGTAACTTCTCAATTGTAACAGTGCCATGTAGAGATTTTTAGACTTGTCACAGCTAACAAACATTAGAATGAATTGACATTTGTCAGCTGTGTGTGTGTGTGTAGAATATTAGAGAACAGGTGCATACTAGTTGTAGATGAATGTGGTGAGTGTGAAGAGAGTGAACAGTGATGAGTGTGACGCTGATGCGGCAGAACAGAGCAACGAGACAGCGGGAACGTAGAATGGATGAGTGAGTGAGTGACGTTTGCCATCGGGAGACAATTGAACGAGTGTGAGAAAACGATAGAGACTGACCGCTCACGCTCTACACTACAACAGATGGCATGTGTATCTCCTCTACATATGTACGTACGTACGATATGTACGGAGGCATCGTGTCCCTTGCACGCGTGCATATTACAACTTGTTACCAGTGGAAAAAAGTACAAAACAACAAATGAATTATCGACACTTGCAGCACGCCAGCGCGCTTATATCGTTTTAACATTTATATATGACAAATGCGAGGAAAATATTTTGATCGGCTTCGCCATTATCATTAAAAATAAACGAGTTCGTGGTGATTTTTTATCAATTCCAAGGACTTCAGATTGGGGCTGTTACAGGTTAAATTTATTGACGTACATTTCTGCGGGCGTGGAATGTTGCCGTATGACCATGCGGATTATTTAAAAATTTATTTAACTTGTGCATTTAATTCCATACGGATCTATTCTCTTTTTTCTTCATCTTAATATTACTCATTAAGTTTCTCTCAATTTCTCAGTGACAAGAGTTCAATTTTTACTCTCATTGATTCACAATACACAACAGTTCTAAATGAAATTCTATATTTATTTTTCATATAGTGTAAATATATTTTCATGTAACTATGAATAGTTTTTGTTAAATATCATTTACCTGAAGGGAAATACATTAAAATTTTAATTCATAATGATTTCTCGCGCATTACGCTCGTATTGACGATGACATTTCGATGACAACTTTAACCAAATCTTTTATACTAAATCTTAGACAGTAGGGGGGCATTTATAAAAGTGAGTGTCACGCCGGGTCTAAGCACAGTACCGGATTTAATACAAAGCCTAAATACCTATACAATTTCTTTAAATATTTCTAACAGATTTGAAATTTGTTAGTTTAAATATGTGTAGGTATAATAAGAAACTTTATTCAAAAATACTAACATATTTTTTAATGTTAATAACTTTATAATTTCGTAAATAAATATTAGAAAACTAACATTATAGCTATGAAATTTAATTAGTATTTTTTAAATAAAATTTCCACATGACAAATATTATTCAGTATGCTGAATAATACGTTCACTATATTCAGTACATGCCGTGTGTATATTTGTGTAAATGAATGATAATTTCTTTGTAGTGAAATAAGAATGTAATGTGTGATTATTTGTCGTGTGCCGGTCCTGGAGAATGCAGCAGGCGGCGGTCGCGAGGTGCCGGCTTGTGGTGACGGGGCGCAGACTCTCGCGTGCTGTGAGGGTGGCAGGCGGTGTCTCGCTCGTGTACAGCGGCACGCTCTCGGCCGCACGCGTTCCCACGGCCTCTCTACACCCACCGGGGTCTCTCTCCTGTCCCTCCGGCTTCACCTAACCTCACTCCACCTCTGCCACCTCCTCATCGTTCACCCGTTGTCGCCGCATGCGCGTCTCCGCACACGGAACATCACGAACACACACCGAACAGATTTTTCATAATACATGGATAACGGATTGTCTCTATAAAAATTTCAAAACACATATACCTACACATGTCTTGTTTTTCCTTCCGTAATATATTCAAAATTAATGTTTACAATAAATCTATCTGTAAGAAATAGAACTGTTCGAATATAAAATATTATTTATACAGGAAAAATCTATAATATTTTAGTTAAGTGATTTTTAATGATGAGCAATCTGAAATAAGGTACTAGAGAAACTAAAGCATTTAATATTAGAATAATAGAATACAATGGAATATTTCAACTTGTATTCCGAAAAATAATCTACGTAGGAATAACGAATCAAACCGGCAAATATTCAGAGACTTTTCACTGTAAATTTTAGGCCTTGTACTAACATTACCTGGCATGATATTCTAACAAAATACTCTCATTCAAATACACATTCATCTATTTCTTCAGTATTTAAAACTAATACTTACTTAAAATACAAACTGA
>JAGJTL010000016.1:188535-201799 GCA_022063505.1 Calosoma granatense
ATATATGGAATAGATAGATCCGTTAGCTAGATTTCGGAGGCAAAAAAGAATCCAAAAGAAAAGATACATTAATCACACTATAGCACACACATACAACCGAATAGGGTGGACATAAACAGAACGTCTGGCCAGGCCCTGGACCTGGAGAACAGGTATCTAAAATTGCTGTGGGGCACACACACACAGACGTTCGAAACTCGACTCTATGCATACGGTTACTAAGAACTGAATTAGTCAGAACGTGTTACAGATATTAACTCCGGCCTTGATGACTTCTGTAGTACAGTCAAACCATAAACAATTGTACACACGATGCATTCTAGGCATCTGTAGTAACTTGCATGGAATTTTTCAAAATCACCATTCTACTACGCCTTACACGAGCAATAAAATGTAATAATGCTGTAATTAGCGTGATCATCACGCCACACTAATCACAGTAGCTTTCATGTAAGTCAGTAATACTTATTACTTGCAACATTCCGCAAACATCATCAGCTGTGTACGTTGTAAATAAATAAAATATAAGTTTATAACAGTAGTTCTTATAGAATAACAGATTAACTTAATACACACTAAGACGCCAGATTACAATGGAAAAAATGAAATTATCTTAGATTAAGCAAGTAGTTAACAAATGCCTATGTACATGTAAACGTCATTCTCATTTTTTTACCTACAATCCTCTAACTGTAATACAGATATAGAAACAAAAAAAATATCCAAATGTTACATAATTCATATTGTTTATGATACAATTAACATTGATAACAAAATAAACAAGTGAACAACTGTACCATTGTTTTCTTGTGAAGAAGAAACATGTTCATACAAGTACAAATATGTAATAAAATTTTAAATCAAGGAATAAGTGGTATGGAAACTATTATGCGGGCAATTTAAATTATTTAATATGTAGTACAAATAAATATACTTATTCGTATAAAAAATTAAGATCTATGTGATAAAAATGTGATTATATATTTTTATTTGTTATATGCAATAAAATGAATTATTACTACGTCAATATAATGTTGTCATTACTGTACATATATATGACTATATTTATCTAAACACATTTGCTACCGACAAAATGTAACCGAGATAACATATATATCTAATTCATGAAAACTGTCAACGTAGAATGTATAAACCGCAAAATGAGTCAGAAGGAGAAAACAGAAATTCTATTAGTCTTCCTGTTCAACATGAGAGATAAAAAAAAATAGTTCGTCATCTGAAAAGTAAACAGTGGACAGGTACCAGGAGAGGAAAGTCGATGTTTACGTAAGAGCCCTGGCTTGGCGGTAAAGTGAAAAACAACAGGAATCCTTCTTAAAGGCACCCCATCACGTTGTGGTGACACGTATACAGGACCCGTGGAATCGGCACGGTAAGTCAAGTATGGCACCCCGCGCGCACAACGCCGCCATGCGTATGGACCGTGAAGTAATGCACTGCATGTGGTGCCTGTAGGCAACAGTGCTGAACCATAAGCGCCGACACAGGGGTACTGCTGATTGAAAAGTGTTTGTTTTAATCACAGTACTAAATTAGAATATAACCCATACATCTGAAACTAAATCGCGGCCACAGCATATCTTGTACATTTCATCAAAAAAGTCAAAAGTTTTCTTTATTAATTAATTTACACTCTAATCTTTTAAATTCCATGAAACGCTTTCTCTAAAACAAGTTTGCCATTTACAAGGTACAGTTGAGCGACGCATATATATATATATATATTTGCGCGTTATATATGCGAACCTTGTTAGAAATTATCTAATAAATTTTATAATCGTCAAACGATATTAAATTAATGTGTTAGTATGGGAAAGAGTGTAAAAAACACGTTTTTATAATCCGTGTAAAATACGAGAAAACAGTTATAATTAATTTTTATGAAATTTACGTCCACTAAAATAACACTTGGACACCAAGTTTCCTTGATACTCTGCTCCTGTCGAAACCATGCGAAACGTAAACACGTTAGTCGTAAATTTTATAATCCAATATAAAATAAATGTTTTACTCGTCCGTATTTCCATACAGCACTTTTTCATTCAGATATTTTTTGGTTGTTTTTAAAAATAACATTTTGTAAACTTTTATTTTGCAGTGTAACATTAATGTATGATATTTTCATAATTTTTATTATGATATTTAAGTCTTACGCGAAGCAATCAATACTAAATTTTATTTTAATTTTTTGGTTTAAAATAATAAATACAAATATTAAGTCATTAAAATTCATTAAACAAGCAGATTTTATTGCCTTATTATACATATGTGACGAACGCCAATGATCAGTTTCGAGTCAGGTAAGGTAAAAAAAAACACAGGTAACCCATATATACGTATATAGTCATTTAAAAGATATCCTAAAAGACTGGCGGCGAATTGAAATCTACAACATTAAAATACATTTATTCGTAAAAAGAGTCCACCTTGACTTGTATATCCTTGTTTCTATAGTTTATCAGATTAATCAGTATTATAAATAAGTCCGATGTTAGACTTGACTACGCATGATAGTGTCTTCAGCATACAAATGTATTTAGAACCTGACTAATGGGAAAATTTAACCTCATTCCAATACAATACATGTTTCAATTCGGCTTACCACAAAGAAATCATTTTATGCAAATACAAGATGAACAAATGAATGTGTCTTGCATGCTTGATATGTGTATCCAATTGTCGCTGTACGTTACTCATATATAAAAAATTCTTGGACAAACTTAACAAGAGCAATGCATGATTATACAGGTCTGTGCTGTTGACAGAAATAAATTCTAGTTTCTAACTATCTATATTAATTTATTTGTGCATGTTAACAAATCACGGCTTTCGGTTTAGTTTCACTGGAAATATATTGGCAATTAAAGAAATTTATGCTTTCTATATTTTCGGTTTCTTGAATATACATATATATGCAAGTTCGATATTGCACATAAGTTGAAATTGACAGGTCAAGCAACATATTATATACTGGTGTCAATAATTTATAGTTTTTACGAGGTGACCTAAAAATGTTGAGTAAAAGGCAAGTAGCTGGCAACATTTTTATTACTATATGACTAATTTCTACATCATTCATTGGTGTGGTGCTTGTTTTACAAACGCGGCTTCTTAAAAACAAATAATTCGTTCTACATATTTTTAAAAACATTTTTAAAGTTTGTATTCTGAATAATAATAACACAGACTTGTTTAAACGATTCGCTAAGGTTAGGATACGGGTATCAACATGTTCTAGTAAACCCCCTCCTCCTCGCCACCGTAGTACAACAGGGTGTGCATTACAATCAACAAATTATAAACAAGTGCTCTAATTAAATAGTATCAAGTTAACGGTGTATGTATTTATATATTTTAACCTTTTCAGTTGGACTGACGTTTTAGCACGCATGGGTGTGACTACACATATTAGTTTGTACAGCTGTCATGTCAAGTTAATTGTCATGTGAAGGGATATTTCGTTACATAGTAACAATTTGTAACAGGAATAAAACTGTAGTGAATGACGCGATACAAATCACAATATAATTACACTTACGTGTCGATAAAAATAATTGTAATAAAAATAACTAACATACGATACAAAAAATAAGTTTCTGCTATATTTATTTAATGTAGTAGAATGTGATTGTTATCTTTCGTATCATGTAATGACATGTCACATTTATCTGTGGTGGCTGTATACACGTTACATACAGAAATATGCGGGTGTTGGTATGATTTCCACATAGAACCAAATCTATTTTAAATATATCGGATGTTTCAGCGAAATGTGTTACATAGAGAATCAAACGTTAATTTTTTTACCTGACAATATTATGTTGCCTAATATATTTACAGCAAAAGTAGTAATATAAATATTGTGCAGAATCAAAAACTGTGCCACATAAGCCTAAGTTCGTCTCTTAAATATTTTTTAATCAGGAGAAAATGTCTAGTGAACTTTTCACGATATATTTGACAGCTATACAGAACAATATAATGACAAATATAATGTTTCATGTTAGTATCATTGTTTTGTATCCAAAGTTAGCTCATTATTACCCAGTTTTTTTCGGAGTACATAGTATTTAAAAGGCAAAATAAGTGTTTAATCGATGTATTTTTTGATTTTGCTCAACATTTACATTAGAACTTTTACTGTAAATACGGAACATAATATCGTCAAATAAATAAAATTAACATTGGATTTCTTATGTAACACAATTCGGTGAGACATCCGGTATAAAATGCAATAATGAAATATGTATTTGAAACGTTGGTAACAGGTCTTGAACATATTTCCTGCATACCGGAAAGTATAGATATAATTTTTATTTTTCTAATCTGACATAATATGGTAAGTAAATATTACAAGCAATTAAATTACCTTCCATATACTGTAAATGCATAATAATATATGTATGTAGAAATAACTAAAGATAAATATCATACTGAAACGATTTAGAAAATACATATTTAGTTTGTATCTGCTTTGCGTTTGGTTTATCCTACGTCATAATAATTTGTGTGGCTTATCTAAGATCAAAGCAGTTAGAGAACAAGTCGTGACTGGAACCTATTCACAAAGAAAAAATACTATTTACCTATATATTTTTTATTCTATACAATAAGACAGAAACTCATTAGTATTACTGACATTTGTTATTAGTCATTTTATTCAGTACAGTGACCTAAGCAGTAATAGCAACTGGTGTCAACTTTACCGTCAAAAAATGGGACAGCCTTAATTAAAATATTTCTCACGTCACCGTGAATCCGGTTGCAGGTTACTTGCATACGCCTCATCATTACCTTATGAAAACAGAGAAAAACAACAAAACAAAACAAAAGAATTTGGCCACTTGAAAATCGCTACCAAAATACCGTAAAAAACTAGTGGATAACGGCTGTTTTAATTATGCGTTCCAAGTACTGACGAGTACCACCAATTCCGTTGTTCACAGTGTTTCTTCTGCGTGACTGAAGTTTCCTTCAGTTGTTCACGTTGTTATTGGTCGTGCATCAATCACGGACATGTCTGCACTGCACGAGATGCGAGATGCAGCTAGTCCAAGTGCACACACACACACGGAATGTACTCTATCCATCTCCTCTTCTTCTTCTTACAAATCAATTACTTTATTACACATTGCATGTGAGAATCTTGCTATAGAAATAATATCAATAATAAAATCTACAAGTATGTGAAATATCTACTTTTATAAATAACAACCGATAACGAAAACAAAACATTAGAATGTGTATTAATTCATATGAATAAATAACAAACACACGATTAGAATAGAGATTGAGAGGCATCAGATGTACTGATCAATTATTCTTAGTCGTCATGAATAAAATACTTGCTCTGTAACTGTATATCAACCGAGTTGACATGAGCAGAAGACAAGAAGTGACATATGTATATGATACACGTGGGCAGATCGACTTGTCAAATTTGAGACTTGTGTCTCTGACAGACCCCGTCCTATCATAGGCGGAACGAAAATCTTAAATATGATACACGATCTTACCTATAAACATTTCAAACTCATAACTCAAATTGGACAATATACACAGATCGAATTCGTTATGACAAGTTGTTCTAGTTTTTTTTTGTTCGTTGATATTTGTCAAGTAGAAAACGTTAGCTCCTAACTCAAAATCTAGTCGTAAAAAGTGACAACTATAAACTCATATTTAAAATATAACTATCAGAATATGTCATGTACAGTCATATTTTACGTTATTGAATTTATTAAACCTGTTTGCTAGTTTTGTATTCTTATTCATGCTATTTACGAAATAGGTTATTATAAATGTGATATGTCACTTGATTTCATTTATTAACTACGCACTCGCACGTTATTTTATTTCAAGTAATCTGCGCAAGTTATAGTAAACATTAAAAATTATTCAGTGTAGTTAAAAGAATAATAAACAATAAAATGTACTCTATAATCAACAATTAAATATTGATTGTCAAATACATTTTATACAGCGATTTGTTGTCATGCAAATTAAGTAATTTACTGCTACTTATTATATGCAACAGCTGCCTTAATTTACACGGTTGCGAATTCAAAAATACGAAATCAAATAGCATTAAAAACACATTAAATTCCAGGTTGGCAAGTAAATGTAAATACCTACAGCGAATCAAGAATTCGGTCGTGGTGACCGCACGTTCTTATATATCTGCGTGTAAAGGTTGAAGAAGAGTTGAGGTGACGTGTAATGGGTATGATATGGTGCAGGCAACTATTATACAAGTTATAAACACAGATTTAACATCTGCCGAGTGTCGCTGACGATCAGTAGAACATAATCACCTTGTATCAAAACTCCAGTTCTCCTTTATTAAAATACAACCCTGTTGTTAAGTTAATGGCACGGTAGTTGGTTGCGAGTGTTCTACCACTATCGACCGTAAAATCTAAACGGAAACCGTAAACAACTATTCTGCTACTGAAATATCCGTTAAAACATTTTCAAGAAGCCCACTCGACACAGTCACAGGAAAATATGTATGCAAGCTCCTTGTTTTCATCTGATGCGGTACATGCACAACAAACAACAAGTCTTGTCTTGTCGTTATTCGTTCCACAGAGGAAGTCAAGCAAAAGAAAACAAACAATGTGATTCAATCTAGATCGTTATACGCTAATTATACACGAAGGATGACGAGAGTAATTAATGTAAGAAATAATTACTTGATGCTACAACTACAGCTTTAGACTGTTTCGTAGTTTGATTCATTTCGACAATGATCTCATTTATTCTCATTTGAATAATACCCAAATTTACTATATAATTAGCATTTTTTTTTGGTGAATATAATATCATGTAGTCAGGAATATATTTACCAGACACTTAAATATGAATATATTATAATATTTGCTTGTCAATTTAAATTAGGTAGTAAGAAAGAAAACAGATATTTTATAGTATTCAGTAATTTTCATGTAAATTTTAATAGGAATAAATGTTTTTATATTTCGTAAGTATATGTAGGGGAATATTAAAGTAAGGTTAAACAACTATCTTATTTATTTAGCAGATATGTTCTACTGTATACTCATTGAGAAGCAACTTTTTTTTTCAGGTTTTCTTCAAAAGGACATCAACTTTTATTTTTAATACAAATACATATATGTACACGCTTATAGTGAGCAATAATAGTACGTTAACAAATGTACTGTAATTTACCAGTCCTGCCTACGAAAATAATGAAGATTTTCAAATTTCTGTCAAGATTTAATGAAATGAAATACGTGTGACCTCATGGCAGGCTGTTGTAGCATTATTGTATGAACGAGACAAGACAGGAAAATGCATGTTATGACCCCTCAGCACACGCGCGCATACCTTCTCACTATATCTTCTTTAACCCGAAACATCTGATGACCTTCGTAGAATTCTCGGTATAAAAATGCAATTTTAATAATTAAAATACCACGGTCTGACAATATTTCAAAAATATCATAAAAACATCACAATCATATGAAAACAAAACATAAACAACAGTACCTGTATTACTTAATTAATTAAATGTCACAGCATAATAACTGTTCGAGAAAAGTGTATAAATGTAATTAAATTTATCTACAGAAATATTCAGCATATTTATTTTTCTTGATATGCGTGTCAAATCAGCGTTTGTGAAATGAGATTATATATTGCTAACATAATCACAAAAAATAAATGACATTAAATAACATATACAGACTCGGTTTATTGCAAAAAAAGGAACATTGAAACCGGAACTGGATAATAGCCAATTTACAGACATTAAAATAAAAGCTTAATATTAATTTAATAACACCAAGCACGATACATTTTAATTGCTCTATAAGAATATATAAAAACACGTAATCAGGGTCGGAATTATGAACGGACAAATCTGTGTGGTCTGCATGTAAATGTGAAAAAGTTTATCAACATTTCCAAGGCATATTACGATCATTTGATCCTTTCCGCTTCTGAATCCGAAATATGTCAATCCTATTCTGTACAATATAAATCATTTTATTTGCAATTTCTTAGACCTAAGAACCATACAGGTAATAACAAACTACTAACAAAAATTAGAAGATATAAAAATCTGGTCTGAAAAAACCCTGTAGTCTCATCGAGATTTTAGACCGTAAAAATTGAATTTTCTTCTGATATTACCATCAAAAAAGGTTTCACAGTCTAAAAATGGTCTTGGAATAATTATCTGACAGGAGAAACATAACGCTTATGATAGTGATGCGTAAGGTTCGAATTTGCCCAACAGCCTGTGGGTATAGGCGTTCTCATATTCTACATGATACAAATTAGTTGCAGTTGTTCGACTTTTTTATTTATATAATAATAAATCAACTGTCACATTCACAGGTGCATTCTATAAGCTAAAGCCTACAGGTATAGAAGTAAGACTGTGACTTTCCTTGACCATCGTCTCGATAAAGAACAACACATTGTGATGTCCAGTCCAGCTAGACTCTTTTCGAACGCATGTGTTACCCTCTCGTAACAACATGCGCATTTTATATCGATCAGCCTAAAGGCTTATTGGTTAGTCACGATTTTTCAAAACAAAACATTTCATTTCAATAAATGTCTCAAGTGAATATTTTGTTTTGATTTTTATAAAACTATATTATATCTATATATTACTGTACATTATTAATTAAATATGTTCCCTTTTGTAGATGTAGTTTCAGTTCAATGTACATTGTTATATTTGTTTATTTCTGTAATTCATTTGAATACAGATCACAACTAAGTAATCCCCCTAACTAATTGGAGCGCAAGGCCTAATTACATTTGTTTCCTTGCGCGCCGTCATTGTTCATCATGAATGGTAGACTAGTAGATAATTTGGTAAACTCCTTAAGCCATCTCTGTTTAATACGGATTGGTTTGTTGTTGCAAAATATTAGAGTATATTCTCCGAGAGCAAATTAATGTGATGTCTATAAAAGGTAGCATGTGTACTTAATCATATTTGAGATTGAATAATAAATAAAAATGATTAACAAGCATGAATGCTAGAGTGAATAGAACATTGAATATATATACATAGGTAGTGGACATTCCATCAGTGCAGCCGTGTATCAAGTATTTGAAAGATATCGAAACTTGTTCTGAACTAATTTCTATACAATTAAGAAACTCGTTTTGTGCTCGAAGCTCCGAAACATAACGAACCGACCGGCTATACAATCATTTATATCAGAATCAAACAAGCTATGGAGAGAAAACGCTGCGTAATTTAAATTATAACCTGCATACGCCTGCGGCTTGCTAAGATATATTCCCACATTATATTTGATTGAAATGATACAAGCAGTGCTTCAGATAAGTGATTTCTTAAATTAAGTTTTAAATACGATGATAATTTCAGTCTTACACAGAGAGAAGTGTCACATGCTTCGTTCTACAGATGTCCACTTCCCACGCTAAACGTTTCACAAACAAATTACTAGATATATCTATTTGGAAATAAAACATTCATATATACACAACATCTTCTTACTTGCACGTTACAAGTATCAACAAAAACTCTCATTAGTAACAATACCTAAATACTATGCGTGCTGACAATGCAATTTCTATTCAGACCCAAGCCTCAAATTAACACTTTTTTTTCTACAGCAACTAACAAATACAATTTTAATGATTTTTCTGACGCTACATTATTTTAAGTACAATTTACTGTAAGCGACACGAAATTCTACTACTAGTAGCTTATAATTTTACATCATTTTTATTTTCAACACTATTAAATTGGTGTTCCAAATAAGTAATTACTACTTGCTATTATTCTCAACATCACATTAAAAAATAATTTGCTAATATTCAGGAAATGTTTACTTTGCGTGCATTTCATTTATCTAGGATTGAAATAATATTCTAGTTATAACTAGATCTATTCATTATATTTGAGAATATCTATTACTTTTTAATAGTGTACCATGAAAATAGAGAAGTAAAGAGGCCAAATATTACATGTGAACTTGATGATTCTTCTAAAATACTGCAGTAGTTAGGATATGTAATGGACTCATATTATATATGACAATATATTTTTCAAGAAAACGCGTCAATAAAGTGAATCTTTGCAAAGATATTTCAGGGAGAACCCAGGACTAAACACAGCCCATATAACGTTCATTCAGGGATGCATACATCACTATTAAATGACCAGAGAATATATATAAAGGAAGCAAAACTAATTTGCATAAACTATTCGACAGGCTTTCATTAAGCACGGAACGTAAACAGTTAAAAATGGGTTCGGTTCTGGTTCAGTAGTTAAAATATTCGTTCACTGTAAAAAAATATCTTTAGATCTTCGGGTTAGTACAAAAAACATCACCTTTAGATTATTGAAGAAGAAAACAATATTGACAATTTAAATGATGAAATAAAATCATTATTAAAAACTACAATAATAAATAACTATATTCAAGGAATTGTTGTTGCTGGTTGAAACTAGTTTTGTATTCATGATCAAAGTTCTGATTTAAATTGTAATACGTTTTGTATTCATCATAAAAAATTCCGATTTAAATTGTAATAAGTTTTGGTACGGATGTATGCATGTTCAGAGCAGGTTTTTGGTTGGGTTCTTTTCAATTTCCTTTTCGTACCATAAACAGTGCAGTTACGGCTCCTACCTATGGTTGTTTGCATGGTGGTACAACTTATTCCGCCATAAGTCCCATCAAAAAGGCAAAAAGCAATCGTGGACAGTCATCATCGGTAGTCAAGTAGCTCGTGTAGGTAGTGCTACAGTCGTTTGGTTAGACGTGTGCACTCAAGCACCGACCACGAACGGACAAGCAGAGGGCAATTCTATATAGATGTATATGTATGTATGTATGTATGTATGTGTGTGTGTGTGCACCTATATATGTATGTGTGACTGCGTGAATGCATGTGCTGCGCGTTTAACTCGTACAATTGCAGTACTCAAACATTTCAATATGTAATCAAAACAATGAATGAATGAATGAAACATGAACATATGTAGCCAGCATTCAAGACAAATATAATTTCCCTTGTATATCACTGGAAAATGATTATATTATCAGTTATATCAGTATAGTGATCCTGACTGTGGATGCTCTACATTTATTTATATAGTAAATAATAATAATTAACGTTAAATTATTTATACTGAACAGATAATACATGTTCATAGTAATATTGTAGTTAATATCAATAATACTTATACTTTATATACCAGCGAAACATTGATCTGATTGAATTTAGTTGTATAAAAAGAAAATAGTCCACGTGATAACCGATGAGAGAGAATGTTGTAGGGACCACCGGTTTGGAAGCGCTACTATGTAAAGAAGCATATCGGTAGGTAGAGGAGACTAACTGAAAGATACCGAAGGTGCGATCGAGATGCGCGTATAGAGTGAGCGAGAAAGAGAAAGAATGAGATGCTGAGGAGTTAAACGCCACAGCCGGTGGACCGAACCGAAGGCTTCAGTGGTTCACCTTGAGAGACTGTGGTCCGGCCAAAGACCTGCTCCAAGTGAGTGGCGGGAATAAAAGATTCCTCTTTGCCTATCAGCTTTAATGATGAGGTAGGACCAAGTCAGAATTATATGCATACGAGGAAACTATATCACCGCCATAGATATTAATAGCAACTGCACATACATATATATATATATATGTACTAATAACTACTACTTTTTCTATTTTATTTTTACAACCGCGCACACACACATATATATCGTGTAACATTATCTGAATAGCCGACTCCGTCAGACTACCAGTTTGTAACTAAGTATAAAGATGCTGTTTGAATTTATACGAGTTCAATAAATCAAGGTTTAAAACAGTGTTTTGCAAAGGTATGTATGTACCATCTTACTACCCATAACTAATGTACCTTATACTGTACTAGTGTACATTTTGTTTCAACATAACTGTCTACATTGTCTTAGCTTTTCTTTAATTATCCATCAAGTTAAATAAAAATTACATACTAAATACACAGTATTACTTTAGCATCCTGCTACAACACAGATGTAAGAAAAATACTAATTGTTGTAACTTGTATGTCATTAAATGCATATCTTATGCAGGCGTGTATCTAGGGGGAATGTTTACTCTTTAATTTTAAACTGTATTGTATATCTATATTAGTAACGTATTTAAAAAATTAATAAAACAAAATAAAATAAAACAACGATTATTGCTTTATATTTGTCTTAGGTTTTAGATTCAATAATATCTTGTAAACAAAAAAAACAAAGCCTTGCTTTTTTCTAGAACTCTATTTTTTACTGGGATGTGTAAAAAATATACATAAGTAGATACAGCTCAGAACTCAATAAAATACAGAAGAGTAAAGACAATGAAAGACATGTTCTGTAGCAGAGTGGTTTAAAGTACCGGTACTATAAGTACACCGGTTCATACATACGATATGTAATGTTGTACGTTCCGTAAGTATGTAAGAAGAGAAACAGCAAGTACATAGATAAATACTGATACACAGGAAGTACGAACAAGTACCCGCCCACATAATTCTATGCATTCAAGTATTTATAACTTTACCCTATTATATACAATTAAATATTTTACTAAATATTATTACTTAGGTGGTCTGAGAAACTGTAGTACAAACCATTTGTAAGTATACATTGTATATCATTGCAAATATATAGTTAAATATGACACAAATTTTATTTAAACAAATAAAATGATCTCATGTACGACTGTATACAAGTTGCAATGTTTAGAATAAAATATTCCACCGGAAACAGAAGTGGCTACTATTCCCGGTAAAATAAAACTTATGCATGACAACAAGTGCGACTGAATGAATTTATAACATGATACGAACGACTTCCGCATTTATTTCTTTTTGTGTTTGTGTGCGACCGGCACAGTAATTGGATTATAAAAGCAGAAGGCGATATGAATAATCATTAACAGATAGAGAATTAGCACGTGTATCAATCTCAGGTTGACACCGACATGCACAGTCGATTGGGCGCAGTTATTCACGCTTTACCGAACACTGAACCCGGCGCGACTAGCAAAGCACTTGTGCGTCATGGAACTTATCTGTGTTAATACACGCGCAAGTCGTTCAGTTCAGCTCACAGCTCAGCTAAGCTAGTTCGAACACGGTACTCTCAGTAAGTTTGTACCTGACTGCCTTTCTCCACTAGCGTTACAAACACACATATACACGGACAATAACTACTCTTTCATACACACACACACACACACATAT
>JAGJTL010000016.1:211601-223621 GCA_022063505.1 Calosoma granatense
TAATTAAATAACACCTATATTTATCAACAAAATCAGACATTCTAAACATGAATCCAAGGTTCAAATAAACGCTGACAATTACAGTATAATATTAATCGATATGTGTCAGAAAAGAATGCAATGAACCGTTAAAAATATCATACGAATTGCAATCTGACATAATGCAGATTTGATCAGCACGACACAAATACACGCACATATTTATTTGATTTCAAATGTTCAGAATTGTATTGTGCAATATATGGCTACAACACATTACATTACACAATGTAATAATAACTGCATACATACAATTATTAAATAATGTTAACCTTTTACTCTGGACAACAATAAATTGTTTATGCACATTTCATTCTTTCTGGCAATGAATATTATTTCTGATTACATTAATGAACATTTCAAACAGACATATATCGATTTTATTTACGATTACACCTGAAACCGACTCTGATTCTGTCCAATTAAAATTACTACACAAATCCCTTTGTAAATAAAAAACTCCACGTTCAAACAAGGAAAAACCACTGTACGGAATGCGATTTGATATCATTGTTAACGCATTATTAAAATACCGGGTAAGATAAAAATGCCCGTTTCAATGCACTAAGGTAACAAGCAGAAATATTCCCCTCGGCCACCCGTTCATTCAGTATTCAGTGTTTCCTTGCTGGCTTGTATGCACGCCCGGCGACTCAATTTTACAGCCAACCTTATTGTACGCAATCATTTTTATGGTTAAGTTAGACTTCCTGGTTTAAGAGTCAGGCCACAAGTATATTGCGATAACAAAAGTACAATCATTGTTCACAGTCATTTTGACCAAGTAAAAATATCAAAACAAATAGTTTGTTCGGGTTCAGAACAATGAAATGGAATGAAATCGCTTTCTTACACAAGCCGACACCTCGACTTGAACCATACAACATTGTGAAGTTTATAGAACGCGCGCGCGGCGAGCAACGTTAAGATACGTTCACCTGCCGTGCCGAGACAAGATGGCTGCTAGGGCTACTGCTGCCCCCGCCGCCCCTTCTAACCGCCCACACACACCCGGAACATAACATGGCGCGCCCATCAATCGCACAGCGGCGGCGTGATACACATTCGACCCATTCGGATCACCGCGGGCGTACCAAACATTGAAAGCAAAAATATACGCTATACCTACTACACGTATCTCCAACTGCTTATACAATCGGACATCAATGTCTAGTTGATAATTCATTTTTAACAATATCATGCCCTTGTCCACTTTCACATATTCATATGCGATATACAAATGTATTTATTTAGCATATGCCGAAATTTATATATAACTGTGTGTGGGAAATATATATATACCTTCGAATGTAACGTGTAGGTGTTTGGCCTATATTTTTGATAATAGTTAATTACTGACTATTCGACAAACTCTAATATCTATACACAAACAGCTATTACACACTACATTGTTTATTGTTATTCGGTTCTACCATATTTGTGAGAGAAAAGCAAGCTAACATCTACAAATGTACATTATATTTGTAACATTTTGTAAACAGAGATTCATTGCTCTATGCTTGCTTTTACAACTTTCATTTTGTAAAACATATTTGTTTCATTTAGCAATTGTTATATTGGTTTAATACAAACACATGTATTATGTTTTTTCGCGATGCAATTCGATTCCGCGCGTATTGCACTATTATATTTATAATATAATATGTAAACTGTTCCTAGTATGAAATGATACCTCGCTATACTGTCTTCAGTAATTAGTGTAGTGTGATAATACATGTATGTATATGACTAGCTAAATAACTACGGAAGAAATATAAACAAATTGCTTACCTAGTTATAACTGTTAAGAAATAAATTGGTGTTCCGACAAGCAACTGCCAAAACTTTACAGTTCATAATCCGGCACGTAAAATAACAAAATGCTTAACACGTAGTCCGCCTAGTGAAATAGTAAAAAATAAAGTCACATCACCAATATAGTTTAATATACACTGTGCAGTTATACAAAAGTCTTGTACTAAAATAGAAGAGCACTTTAACAATTGTCCGAACGATAAACACTGGTAGCTATATCAATGAAAGGTCTGAATGAAAACATTGCAGATTCAGGTAAAGTTAAGCACGCACTTTAACCTTCGAAATGTTCACAACAATGCACATTATCAGGTGAGCAATAAAGGACAACAATACGCACAATATGTCTCTATCGGCGGCAAAGACGCAACTACGCAGGACCATAGCGAGGCTTCGACACACGACGGTGTTGCTCAGGTAGGGGAAAGAGAAGGAGGCGCATACTGGCTGCCTCCTGCCGCGAACGCGCCGCAGTAGTACGGGAATGGACCGCTACCCGTTCACGGCAGCATTGCCGCCGACTAGTCACCTGTAGGCGGATCATTGTTCCATAGGCGGCGGCATCAGACACTCACATTAAATCTTTTACATTTTACAACAAGATATTTCTCTTAATTCAATCCAGATTTCCTACTCGTATACTCAATATATATATGTCATTATTAACATTTTACTTACACGTAATAACTTGCATAAAGATACAAGTGAATTTTTTCAGATTATTTCCTAAAAATATTAAAGCCTAGCAAAATAACATTTATTATACAAAATAAGAACCAAATAAAATAGTACAAATGTTGCGTTATTCGCTATACCGTACACTGTTTTTATTATTAATATAACTGTTATTATAATGAATATTTAAAGTGCTTATGGAAAAAACTAGACTTAGATGAAAAATATGATATATTTATTGTAAGCGTAAACATATTTGGGCGTGTAATATTATTTTTCCATGGCTCATTCTGGTTCACTATCTTTGATTTGTTTAGTGTTCCATCTCTGTCGGACAGGTTGGTTAATTTATAATGTTATCTCTGTCTCACTTACAGCTTCAGTGCCTCATGAGTTGTTTGTTACAAATCAACCCAAGTTCATCGTTATACATAAGAAACATACAGTGGCGTACACATTTCTATTTTTTCCCTATTTTATCCATGAAGAAATACTAAATAAACTACGGGCTTATTTATATCAACACATAAATTAACATTTAAATAAAAAAAATTTCAAAAACATTGAAACTTTACATTAAATACTATATTCCAGTTTTATCAATTAATCAATATGTACTTATATGTTAATCTTGAGTATTTCTATAATATAAAATGTTTTCAATATTCTAAGGTTATCTAATTCACAATTAAATTTATTTGATTATAATATGTACTATATTCATGTTTTTGATTTTCTTGAATAAAATGTTTATTTATACAGTTATGCAACATTCTGTTTTATTATAAACAAGTTTGAAATATGAGTCGCTCATTTCGAAGTGATATTAGTTAAATATAAACTGATGCAGCGTGTCTTCATGACACTTCAATAAAGCTATCTGAAAAGTACATTTATTTTTCTGTACATTGAAATATGTATATGTATTTTAAAACAAGAATGATGTGATCAGTTTTTAAAAAAATATCATATATTTACTCCCTTGATTATGTGATGTAATAAATTAATTTAATATTTACTTGTTCCGATAACAAAAATTTAAAAATATCTGTATATATTAGAATACATAAATGCGAAAACAGAAATCACAATGATGAAGATGTCAATATACGTTTATAATTACAGCTTGTAACAAAATTGTATTATGGATGTCGTAAGATGTTTTGTATAGTAGATAAAAATACATAACCCTGCGAGTGATGCAACCAGCTTGACATATGAGGACTGCAACGTTGAATGTAAACAAACGTTACACACTGACGTCTATATCTGCTTTTTCCATTGTAATTAAGTTGACAGAACAGGTACATACATGCGAGTAAATAATACTTCTTAAATATTCATATGCCGTTAATGTAATTTTTATGTATTCCAGGAGGTTTAATATTTACAAGCTTGAAGTTAATTGCAGGGCAGCATCAAATTTATCTTCAAGTATCGTTTTACCGTGAGCGTATATACATCGAGCAGTGTGGTAGGTTAATGTAATATTTATGTTTACCTGCATACCTGCTGATTACACATTTTTATCGCAATCAGTTGGTGGCCAAAACTTTCAAGTGACATATCGAAAATAACATCACACACATCTGTCAAATAAATGTTTTAATTACCACACGGGACGGAAAAATATGAATTAATTTTTAATTACAATCTACATTATTTGATATATCAAAAAATAAACTATAATCAATGAAAATAATTTGAACATATCAAAGAATATGATAGAATGATAAAATGGCTCCGAAAACAAAAATGTTAGTAGACATGTTTCAAGTTGGGGTTTTTTTTATATAGAAAAAGAAGGATATAAAAATTAATCGTCACAGTAGAGTGAGTCAATGAAAGAAGCATTTAGTAGAATGTGGCAACAAATTTTCATTCTTCATAGAATTATAAAATAAATATGACAAGTGAGTTCCCTTTTGACGTCACTTTGAAAAAGTTTGAGAACTATGTTTTCCCAGAAAAATAGCATTAGTGACTATTGCTGTAAATTAACATTTAAAAACAATATTTTGTATTTTTAAATAATATTCATATTAAGTGTAAGGTATATTAATTTAAATAAAACAATTTTGGACACTTTATATGTGTATAAGCACATCTAACTCATTGGAATCAAAATATGAATACAGATATATACTTATCTTATTTTTTCTCATTCAAATATGATTTCATCTTGAGGACTTGCAGTGCAAGGCAAATGTTTTTTAGTCAAATAATACAAATAAAACAAATTTATATATTGATATTTAATTATTAATGTATATCAATTACACAATAAATTCTTTTAGTACAACATAAATCATACAATACATTATTAAAGTAAAGATGAAATCGTATGTTTGGCAAAAAATAAAATGAAATACAGATATTTCTAATTAACAAAAATACAATACTCATAATACAAATGTAAAATGAAAATGTTGATGAAATTATTATTGTCATTCTTACATTTCTAACTGTAAATACTACATACACATTTTATTATGTATTAACAATATGCCAAATACAGATTATTTTGTAATTCTATCATGCTTGGTATCATTTATAATTGGTAATTTTTGACTAGATATTATATCTAATATTTTTTTCACAATTTCTTTTGGTTGGAATGTAAATAATCATTTCAATTCATATTACGAATTTCATTATGTTATTTCCTTATTTTCATAGCATTTATTTATTTGTATCAAATTTAAATGAGGAATGCGAATATATTTCCAACAGACATTGCAGATCTGTTTTATGTTTATTAAATTCTGAACAAAAAACAAGCAACAAAAAAAATAAGCAGATAAAAAAATAAAATCTGCAGTTTGATAAAGCAAACAGTTATTTTACTATTTAAATTTTATTCAGCATACGTATTTACAGCAATACTAGGTTGTACCGAAACAATGCCTGCATTTGAACATTTTGACCGCCACGTCGATTTTCGTAAAGGCGCCACTAGTACATACAATTTAAACTTTCATGGAGCAATTTTATTTGGCGTCAAAAAATTCCCCGCGCCCGAAATATACAAGCGGTAAAGAATTAATAATTTGTAATAAATGATATCCCTATTGAAAACTCCACTCACATACATGCCGACAGAATGTTAAAAATGAATGTGTATATAATAGAATACACGCGGCGCCTAAGGCCCACTATGATGTACATATATCCAATTGTATATATCATAGTCTTACTGTGCCATGCGTCTTTTTATGAAGAGCCTAGGCATTACATGAACCACCGGCATATAATGTAAAATCGAAACGTCTGCTCTGTGCAGGCGTCTCACTAGGATACGGTAGGATATGATATTCGTAATGAGAATGTTTCATGAAGAGCCTCGGCATATTGTGTAATTAGATGATTTTACATTATATGCCGGTGGTTCATGAAATGCCTAAGCTCTTCATGAAAAGACGCATTTCACAATGAAACTACGACATACACACACGGTAGTCAAAGTTTAAAAAAATATGAATCATTCTAACATTATCAGCGATGAGCTGGAGTCGGCTCGTGCGAGCCTATTGTTAAACTCAAAATTTGCCCTCTGCCAAAATTTCAAAAATTCCACCACTCCATTCGCTGGCAGTTATAGAAATTAGCGAACTGGTTGTTAAATATTTCTCAGTTCATCACTGTGAACTTCATCATTGCTACATTACAATATAAAGTAGAACTTCGATTAACCGAATTTTCGATTATCCAGACTGTACAAACCAAATAATTGTATCAGATAAAAATAGCGGAATCTGCGAATTTGTTGTATAACAAAATGAATAACTGAATTTTTACAAAACAAAATTTTCTGCAGGTGTATATTTACATGTATTATGTGAGGCTATATATTTCAATAAAAATTATTAACACTAGATGTTTTCTTTTCTTCTTTCGATTATCCGGATTTATCGTTATACGGACCATCTTAATCTCTGTTGAGTTGTATTTGGAATACAGTTATATTAACAATATGTGCTACTTCGGGTAACTGGGAAATAGCACAATGTTGTATTGTTGTTAATAATATAGTAAATAAATATGTACGCTAAACAATGTTTCTATTTTGTCAATGTTATTCCAGCTTGTACCTGTTTAATAATGAAATACAATAGCTTGAATCAGTTCCAGTTTGAATGGAACTGTATACTTGTTTATCTGTTATACATATATGTTGATGTAACATTACTTTTTAGTTTTTTTAGATAACATTTGGTTAAAAACAAATTTTAAATATAATCCAATTATGTTTTATAAATCAACTATTAGTTAAACATATGTCAGCAAAAGTATTTATACACAGAATATTTTCCTGATGAGAGAAAGACTGAGATTTAAGATAATCGTGGAAGATATTTAAATTTAGTTATGCATATCTTAAAATATAAGATGTTTATTTTTGTATAAAATAAATGTAGGAAATGATAAATGGAACAGTCAATTATGCATCGTATTTTTATAATAACAATGTTGTTTAAAAAGACATTATGAAATCTGGGACATGGGGAATTAACATGTAAATATAGAAATATTATGATTATTTCTTACTTTTTTCAGTACATTTTTGAGTAAAAGTATTAATAAAAAAATTAATTCGCTATTTTTGTGACAGATTAGAAGGTCATGAGACTATTACAATATATTCTGATTATTTGTTGTTTAGCTTGACAAAATATGGCTATATTTGTTCCATGACCTGCTGATTTGTCATCAAAATGCAGTATTTGAAAATTAATATACTCGACATACAAAAATATTTGAATACTGAATCATATTATACAGTTTTTATTTCTAAATAACATATTTATTTATACTTTTACTCTAAAATGTACTGAAAACAAATAATCACAATATTTCTATAGTTACATGTTAATTCACTATTTTCATGAGACATCCGGTATATACGTTTATTCGCCACTGTATAAGCAATAATGTATAATAAATACAAATCAGGAATATCTGCTTCTTATATGCATGTAGCAATAATATGACAATGAATGATTATCGCAGTATTTTTTGAGATTTGCACACATCTAACATGGTCCATTGCAAAAACAAATATACTACCCACTTTCGTAATATATCACGCATTTATATTTCACAATTATTTCAATGCGAATCAAAAAAACAATAAAATAAAAAAATAAATATACAAATTTTGTTCACAATTGTATATTTCCCAATAAATAATAAAACTTAAAAAATCGGAAAAATATTAAAATATAATGCAGAATAGTATCTTGATAATTTTGTAGTACATTAAAAAATAAAAAATTTCCTCCATATATTAAGTTGGCTATGGAAATTATAGCGAATCCATTTTCTACATCACTGCTTACAATATATTATGGTAAGATTTCATACCACACATATACTATTTATATGCCAATTGTAAAATGATAATATTTCAGTACCTGTTCTCTAAAAATACAAATAACTAATTCCATTACGCACTTTCTTTTTCAGAGCCATCTATCGAGTGAACATCACTGTCTTCATCATCTACTGGTTCACCTAATTGCCGCAGTTTCTCTTTGAACTGATTCAGTTTAACCTCTTGATATGTCAGAAGTTCTAATAAATCCTCTTGGTCTTTTCTTAAACGTTCAACATCTGTGAGTAATTCAGCTCGTTCTGTTTCTGCAACTTGTAAACGAACAAGTAGATCATTGTCAGTTCCTACATTAGTTTGTGATGGATCCGTCGCACCAGCAGACAGTTGTGCTTTCAGTAATGTATTCTGATCTTGTAATTGTAGATTTGCCTGCATAGTTTCGTCCAGATGAAGCTAAAAACACAAGTCACACATTTATATACTATTCATTGTTCTGAATTTTATATTGTTCAAATATAAAGATATCATACAATATAATCATTTTCAATTTACACAATTTGACAATAGTCTTTGAAAACAGTGAGTATATATAAAAAAATTTGTTATTAATTTCACAAATATAGAGAAGAAATTATTATTTAGTTCTCAGAAGTGCAATGAAATGAATAAATTACCTGTAGAGAATTTTTAGTTTCTGTCAAACTGCTAATATGCGAAATCATCTCTTGTAGTCGCCTATCTTGTTCACGAATTAATTCTTTATATTGTAATAGTAAACCATTTTCTTGTTCAGACAAGCTTAATTCTGAAATACCATTCATTAAATCCCTTTGTGCTCCTAACGCTTTGATGATTATACCTGAAATACATATGTATTATTACATTTGTAACAAGAATAGTACTGTAAATATAAAACCTAACCTTCTAAAGCTTTAAATAATCTACAAAACTCATACTCTAATAACAATTCTGACGGTTGAGTCGCACGAATTTGTGGTTGTTTTGCAGCTCGACTGTAAACTTCATGTCGAGAAACTTCGCCCAACTTTGAAATGTATGTTTCAAGACCAACTCGTTTCTCAATTAATTGGCATAAATTCTCTTTCGAGAAACTAGGAACCGAATCATCATTAAAACTGACACAAATACCCATGAGAAAAGCACAGAGTCCTTGAACAAGTTCTTCATTTTCATCGTGTTCATTTGCGGATGTTTGTGCGATTAAGTAGGCCATGCCCCCGGGTACGTTAATAAACATTTTCACAGCCATCGGACAATGTGACATCCATGTGGCGAGCAACATTAACAGACCTACTTTTGACTGGATTTTGTTGCCCAGTTGTAAGAAATTTGTGCACTGCTGCAACAGTGACACAGGTGGACTACCGAGATTTGTGGCAAGCAGAACTCGGAGTAGCTGTTCTTTCTGCGCTGGATTCTCTATTAACGTATGTGATAAGGCAACTGCTGAGAACCAATTGGAAATGGAATCAGTATTGAACAGACCGCCGCACAACAGTTGTCCGGTTGTTAGTACTGTATTACCAGCAGAAGATGGCAGTAATGTCTGTATAACTTGTGTTTGACCAATTTCATTTTTGAACAAGAAACACTGGTAGCAATATAGTACAGCACAGCGCAATGTAAACGGTTGTTTCTCATTCACCATAGACATTAGGAGTACAACTAGGGCAGGTCGCGGTGGATTGGATGGGGCCATTACATTGGCAAAGTACTCTTGATTTGATAAATTGCCCCTAATTACTTCGCCGACAGTGTTAATAGTTTCTGTGAGCACATCTGCAGGTACTCCGCTGGCCATAAGTATATCACACAGTGCCACTAGCAAGCCACAGTTGCGCATAGTTTTCTGACAGGAACTAATCACTTGTGCTGGATTGCCGGGACTAACTAACGTCCGCACTACCTGCAGAACACAAAGCATATTTGATACTTTCTGTGAAGACCAACCCTGCTCCTCTATGTCTGGTGGAATAGCAAACATGGACACCAATTTCTGAACGTAACTACCTTCTTTAAAGAAGTTCTGATTACTTGTGTTGTTCTTCAATAAATTCAGCATCAATAACAAGCAGTCTTCAACTACAATGCCTCCATCAGTGTAACCCTCCTCGCTTATAACATCGAATAATCTATCAAATGCATTTTCAAACGCTACAATCTTCTGTATATTTGCATTTCCCTTCGTTAATTGAATCAATAATAGCAAAGCATCGTTCCTTATTACCTCCCTGCTATCGCTTAACAAATCCATAAGTTTAGATACACCCATTGGACTCACTAGAATGATTTCTTGTATATCTTTCTGTTTATTAGCTAATAAAGAAGTTAGTAATTTTACAGCCGGCCAGCGAACTCGAAAATCATATTCTTCCATAAAACTGAGAACCAATGAAACGCTGTCAGGATTCTTAATGAACATTTCAGTAAACTGTTCTCCTACGTTCACTGACAGTTGCGGATGACTTTCTTGTTCTTCTTCGAACATTTCTATTGACGTAATGTTACATAAAGTGTCTAAACAATAACCAATAATCTCACAGTCTGTCCGATCTAACTCTAACACTTGTCTAAGTGCATCCATTCCTTGGGCTCCTACTTCAACCCTGTATTTTCTAGATAGTGCCTTAAGAGCTCTGCATGCATTTCGTCTGTCATCTAGTAGCGTTGATGAAGTAACACGATCAACCAATCGTTCAACCTACAATATGTAAAAGAACATATTTTTAGGTTATCTTTTCACAGTTTAACGCAATAAAAAATGTATTATTACCGTTTCTGCACCTGTAGGTTGTGATCCGGGTTGAGGAGTACCCAAAACGGTTTTTAATCCACTTTTAAAGTACTCCATATTTACAAATTTTTAAATATTTGTCAATTTGACATGAAATACACGTCACAACTTCAGCAAACGTTGACAATTCAATTTCAATAACGCACACACGGAACAAGTCATGTAAACAGAAAATATTCTCTGATTTATTATGAGTTGTTTCATTCCAGACAATAATTTAATGATTTAAACCGCTTTAAAGATACCTCATATTGTAACTTCTTTAAAATATGTCAATTTGACATTAAATACACGTCACTATAGACGCAGGTTGACAGTTCGTTGTACAGTAGCGTACGTCAAAATTTTTTGAACGGGAAACAAGAACGGCAGATTAAGAATAGACCAGTTAAAGATGACGTCACAAGGCCGTTAAAGGGATTGTCGAATGGCACACAAAGCGTTTTGCTATATGACTTAATGTATAGTATTTATTGAAAAATTTAAAATTAAAGCTTAATTTTTGCTTGGGAAAATATTTTTACGTTATTCTGAACCTTCTATCAGGTATGTATGGTACTGAAATTAACATTTTCGTGTTTTTATTATTGTATTTTTGTGTATATTTATTGACAGGTCATACCCAATACATGTATCGTTGTGGGTTGTGGAAGTACATAATATTTCATTTTTTCGTTTACTGATGGGTCACAAATCATGCTCTTAAGAAAGATGTGACTTATTTGCATAAAACATAAGTGTTAGCTGCGATTAATCAAGCAAATTTAAATGATACTTACATAACCTATGAAAAATTTGGTTGCAAGCATTATCAAGTGTATACTGTAGTGAAGACGAAATGTGATTTGAATGAACGTATCAGTGCAAGAAAGAAAACATTCATATGGTTTCTGTTTATTAGAATTTAACAATACAAGAATATGGTCACAAATAATCTTATGCAAGTATGACTAGTACATGGTGGATGCAATAAAGTGTAAATAAGTATATTTAATTTTCTGAAGTTTAGTATAGAAGCCACGACAATGGAATTATTTGAAATTGTGTATACGTATACTATATTTTGTACAGATGTAATGCATGTTAAACAATTTTGTTGAAGTTTTATAACCGTAAATGTAATTTGGCTTATTTCGTTTATTATAAATGATATGTACTCCAACAATAGGCGTTGTTGTGCAAACTGATGTATAAATGGACGAACTAATTAATTATTTAAATTTCACAAACTTTAAAATATGTTATTTAACTGCAAAATTAAATGTCATTTCATCGACGTTCAAAAATAATGATGACAAAACAGTGTATTACACTGATTTCAATTTTAAATTGTTCATTGTT
>JAGJTL010000016.1:230032-244818 GCA_022063505.1 Calosoma granatense
ACTACCCCAGATCTTATCGCATTAAACTATCACTTTTAACAGTATCAGCATGATTCATGTTTCGTTTATTCAATTAGGTAATTTGTTTACACGATTTATGGAACTTTTGTTGTATTTACTATTGTTTTGAATAGTTTTATTTAAAAAAATAAAATTGTTTACTAATTGCAAAGTAATACATAAATGTTTAGTCATTCTAGCTATTTCAAATTTTAGTTCCATCAACGTTCGTCTATAGCGCGCGAAACGACTGTTAAATGTTTGACATTCGAAGTATGTTACATGCCGGGTTACGTGTGTAAAATTAATTAAATGTTACATTCGTTCGATAAAATGATAAGGTTGAAACAAAGTTTCTTTGTAATTAGTATAAGTTTAATTATATGTGGTCAGTGCACATTATCTCCAAGCAAAAATAAGAAATCTAGTGTTAGGTTAGGTGCCGTGGACAATTCTGTGCATGATAGACATTTAATTATAGAAAATCCTTCTGCAAAAGATATTCTAAATAACTACCAGTCGTATTACACAAATACAACGAAGTATAATGTTGATGGAATTGTTCTGGGATACGTAACGCCGGTAAGTTATTTGTATGTAATTGTGTAGTTTTGGTATTATGTTTTTGTATGAGATGTCTGGTGTATTTGTAGTGGAATAATCACGGTTACGATGTTGCGAAAATTTTCGGTAATAAATTTACACACATTAGTCCTGTATGGCTGCAAGTGGTACGTGCTGGAAAAAATAAATATGAAATTAAGGGTACTCATGATATTGATAAAGGCTGGTTGAAAGATGTTAGAAAGTCAGGTGCAGACAGAAATGTGAAAAGTACGTAATAAGCTATGAATATTAGAGTGCAGTATAGTGAAATATCTACTGAAATTTTCTGATCTTTACAGTTGTTCCTCGAGTTTTGTTTGATGACTGGTCTAATGAAGATTACTTTAATTTGTTTACCAGCATAGAGGAAAAGGAAGCTATAGCTAAAGTTTTTATAAATACATGCAGAACATGGAAATTTGATGGTATTATCATAGAAGTTTGGTCCCAACTGATTGGACGGCTTGACCAGTCATTTCTTGTTGATTTAGTTAAAACTATAGGTTAGTATGTATCTTATTAGAATTGTTAGGCTTGTGTATCGATATATAAAATAGAAACTATTGTTTGTTAGGTGATAAAATATCTGCAGCTACACTAGATTTTATATTAGTTGTACCTCCTATCAGAGGCTTAAAACAGGAAATGTTTACTAAAGAAAATTTTGATGATCTGTATGATCATGTGACGGCGTTTTCATTGATGACATACGATTATTCTACTCCTCAACGGCCAGGTATTAACATTACTGTGTTGTTATAAATACATTTTCTATAAATTCATATGAAACAGGCCCGAATAGTCCAATTCGTTGGGTTAAATTATGTATTGAATATTTATCACCGGACAAAGAGAGGCGAGATAAAATTTTAACTGGATTAAACTTTTACGGAAATGACTATACACCCGATGGCGGTGGTCCTATTATTGGACATCAGTATATCAGTCTGTTGAAAAACTTGAAAGGAAAACTACAGTATGATAAAGAATCAGCTGAAAATTACTTTGATGTCAAGTGAGTACGAATCTGAATCCGTCGTTAGAAATCATTTTAAATGTTTTTAATTAATTTGAAGGAATGCAAATGGTCGACACACCGTATTTTATCCGACACTATATTCTATACAGAAAAGATTAGAATTAGCCCAACAACTTGGTACTGGCATATCAGTATGGGAATTAGGACAAGGATTGGATTATTTCTACGATTTATTGTAGACAAATGTTATTTTTTTAATATTTTTTATTAGAATATTTAAACATTCCTGCTAATGTAAACTCTGAATCACATCACCTCTCTTAATTACTGCGCATATTAAGCAATAAAACAATTTCTATTGTTATCTGTCTTATAAATAAGATTAACGTCAATATTTGCATTTACATTTTTATCCTAAAATATATTTAGCAAATGCACAACAGTTTGTTGAAGTGTATTTAATCCACTTAACAACAAATATTTTATACAATGTTATGTAATAGATAATAATAAAAATAATAAATAAACACATAACACCACTAACAAGAACATTAATAGTAAAACAGAACAATGAACGAAAATTATTTTCCTGTTGTTTTGAGCTTTCTCCAACAGTAGATATAGTGTAATATGTATATACACATAATATTTCAGTAGTTTTCATGCTGCAGCTATCTCTTGCGAACCTCTGAATGTCTTCATTGTCTGAGGTCCCTGGTATACACGGTACATAATTGCCCAACACAGATCTGCTGGCAAAATGCTATAACAAACATGTACATTCCACGTTAGTTTCATTTCACTGATACCGTTTGCATAAAATATACAATGCTATATTTCTTATTTGCATTTAGGAAACAGATACTACGTAAAAATTAAAATTATAACTGCACTTTCTTACTTGATTATGACACTACTACTATAACAACGGCATTTAAAAGTGACAATTTACATTTGTACAGTAAAGATCTCGGTTCGGACAAGTTCGTTTGTATCATGTAGTATATACACGAAACGTTATTATTAAGATGGTTATATTTTTAGATTGATTCGTTACTTTTACATTTGTAGTGCATATTGTTACTGAATCGGTACTGTACAGTGATTGTTGAATATCTTAATTGACAGTGTTCTAATGTGATAACCGGAGAAGAATTCATTTATACTTATAGTGTTAGAGTGAACATACCTTTTCAGTGGAAGTAAGTATCTGGCAGCTCTTGGCATGACGACAGTTACTTCATTGGTTTTGATAGCTGTGACAATACGTTTTGCAACAACAGCTGGTTCTAGCATAGGTAACATTCGTGGTTTACATCCAGCGAACATGCCGGTATTTATGAAGTACGGACAAACCAGAGTCGTGTGAATTTTGTCATGACGGTGAGTCTAGAAAAAAAGTCCCAAATTTATTGTATGGCAACTGACAGAAATATTAAGAAAGTTAATTCATAGGCAGAGTTGGACCTACGCACTCCTGTGCGCTCCTGTGCCGTATATAATGTTGCACTAATGAAACAAATCGGTCTTTGCTGGTAGTGTTTATTACAGTTATGCTGGATTCAACGAGATTCAACTTAAATTTCAAACCAAAACGAATAATACTCCGAATCTGTGTACCAGAATTAATACTTTGACTGCCGAGTCGATTTTCGTAAAGGGAAGACCCACTATGATGTGTATTCGTATGTATACACACGGCAGTCAAAATGTAAATGTTATGGGGACAAGTTAGCAACGAAGTTTCGCTTTGATATTGTTAATTTTGATTCGAGATGTAACTGCGCTGTATTATACTTCGTTCATTCAAGGACCACATGTTATTATAATAACTATAATAAAAATATGGTTAAGGCTTTGCAACATGCTTTATTAAATAGATTAAAAGAAAAAGGTTGCGATTAAAATACAATCTATAATATTCAGTGAATAAATAGTAATGGATAAACTCTACTTTAACTGTTAAGGGCGCTGAATAGACTGTTATATCCCTGTTGTACGGGGTGAGGCGGGTTACTAGGTAGATGTATTGGTAAAAGTTACGTATACAGTGTAACGGGTATATTCGAGTTTGAAAGCAGCAATACTTTTTGATATTTACAATTAATCTTCATAACAATATAGACTGATATTTACAGGTCGATATTTACAACGCTATTAATGCCGATTTTCTAGAACAAGTTTCAATTAAAATCTCAGATTAAAATTAACAATATAGAAGTGAAACTACGTTGCTTACCTTTCCAAAAACATTAATACTACATAGACAGGTTCGAGATTGTTCATTTTCATTCGAGATTTAAGTTAAACCTTGTCTTAGAAACCCTGCGTACACGTTTTTCTAATATAATGGGGAACTTAATATTTTGTGAACTTGATAATGTTGAAGAATTACGACGTAATATTTATACGCCGTGTGGTGTACAAGAATATATAATATACACTTTTATAGTTGAGTAATTATAGTTCTCCGTCATAATATATCATTATATTATACAGTTTTTAGTTATAAATAACTTTTTCATGTAGATTTTTGCTCTAAAATGTATTGATAAGAAATAATCAGACTACAGTATGACCTAGATAAACCGGATACTCGGTAGTTAATCCAGTAATTAGACCAAGCATAATAAATATTTTATAAAATTTTACAAAAAATATAAGAGATATGTTAATATTCTCCACCGAAAAAGCCAAGTTTACGAAATTTTTTCATATGCCATTTGAAATATTCTTACATATGCTCCAAAATAATAATAATAACTATTCTCACGGACCAAGAATTAATGACTCCTGCTACATAGAAAATATGATTTATTTTCCATTGTACAATTTTTTCTTTAACGCTACTGTAAACAATTTAATGTGTAAAAGTATATATCAGTTCTGTATTGTAATTAGTGTTTTTTTATGACAAGTATAAACGTGTAAAACTTTTCATGCATGTAATTGTTTCTGTTAATAATACGTACCCTGAGTTCTGTGAACAAGCTTTCGTGAAAACCTACGGCAGCAAATTTCGTAGCACTGTAATCTGTGCAAAGATAAGTGCCCATAAGACCGGCCAAACTAGCTACCGTGACAATATGTCCACGGCCACGTTTCACCATATCTCCCAAAAATGCTTTTGTAGTCTGAAACAAGTGAAATACGACGTAATAATTAACATGTAGATACAAGTACAGGAGACTCCCGTATAATCGAGTTTTAGGAATCTACGGATAATATAAATAATATGTTTGGGATGACTATTGTCATATTGAATTTTATAAAAATTCCCGCACTTTGTTATATTGCGCGTTGTACGGGAATCGCGTTATATGGAAAAGTCGTCTTAATATTTTTAGCGCGTTGTAGGAATTCGCGTTATACGGGAGTCTACTGTACATATTCTGCACGAATACATGTAACTAAGTTCAGTTCCAAAACCATAACAACAATCATGTTGTTATTGTTTTCGTAAAACATTTATAGAAATTTGCAAGACAAAAAAATAATGAATGCATATAAACAATGTTTTATGTAGTATTGTTATACTTCGAATATTATAGTATATAAGATATGTAAAAATATTTATCTGTAATGAACATAATACATATATTTAGGAGACAATATTTTAGTAATGGTTGTATATTTTTATTCACTTAAGAAAATATCAGAAAATAAGAATTATGAAAATTTTGAAAATGTGTTTTTAAAACTGTATCAATGTAAAAATTACGACAAATTAATAAACAGTAATGAACCGTACGGATGTTGATATTTAAATATTAACAATAGTAATCTTTACGTTTGTATTAAAACAAATATTTATTTAACGGAATTGTCATTTGACACTTATGTGGTAATATGACGTAGCTCAACTTACCCAGTAGTGTGCAAGTATGTTAACTTGGAAGGTCTTTTCAATCATGTCATCAGGAAGATCCAACAAAGTTTTACCACAAACGATGCCGGCATTATTTATAAGTATATCCACTGGTCCAACTTCACTTTTTACCAAATCTGCATTCTTATATACGTTTTGTTTATTGGCTAGGTCCACTACGTAAGTGTGAATCTCATGACCAGCTAGAAGTTCTTTAGTTTTTTCAAGAGCTGAAAACAAAGTTCAATATTAGTGACTAATTAAATAACAGTTGCTCTTTTATGTTTCAACAAAACAAAAAACCAACAGTAATTGAGTAGTGATTATTATTAGATTTATAATATCTATAATAAATATCATGCAAAAAGTAGTTAAAACAAATTATTAATACGCATTTATGTCCTTGCAACTAACAATTTAATATTTGAGTATGTCTGTAAAATAGAATGAATATAGAAAGGTGTATTAATTTCAGGTAGTTAATTTTTAAGTATTTGTATGAGGTCAAATTGGTACAAATAATGAAACTGATTGCAAAACGTCAATTATTACTTTCTATGACATGAATGTCTATGACTTTTATTCAGATAGAAACTTTCAGTGCTAGATTAGAATCAGAGAGATCTAGAAGCCAGTTAGTGGATGATAAAATAATACAGTAATGTTATGGTCAGGGGCAGATCTCGGACTTTACAGCTAAAAAGCTCAGAAACGACAGCACCAGCCCTCTATATAGATAAGAAACTTAAGTTTACTATATAGTTTTGTGTTGATAACGACATGCACTACTTTCTGTTGCTACTTTCTACTAAATTGAAGGTCGGAGATTGTGCTACTGGTGTCGCACAAGATGCTAAACTCTCACACAGGCCACGGCCATTGTCGTATCAATAGTTTAGCCAGTCTGAAAGTTTATATGGGCGGAGCATAAATACTGCACGTGACATGTACCGTTTCATTACATACTGAACTTTTTTCTAAGGTGATCATCCTACTTACAAATACAGATAAATCAACAGATACATCCGCTATAAAATCTCCAGTTGGCATGTTTCGTTTTGCTACGAAATTCAGACGTGAGCGTTTGGTAGGCAAATATCTAGGTTATGGAAACCTGTTATTTGATATATGTATATTATTTTTCTTCTAAAATTACAGGTCCCGTTTTAAGAATGTATGTTTGAATGTCAATGATTATAATCTATTACTTCGATAGATATTGGCACGTGAGGTCATAACCCCCGTACGTAGGCAGTGTAACAAATTTTGAAAAAAAGTACAGTTATGAATGGAAATAATTTTTTTTAAATATTAGTATGAAAAAAAATTGTGTTTGTAACATTTGAAACAAAACATGTACATAGTATACAACGTATAACAGTTAAGATGAAATTTGAAGAAATTGGAATGTTTTCGTTTTAAATAAATATCACATGAAAAGATATTTTAATAAATTATGACAGTACGTACCAAATGTCGTCATAACTTTTATTTTTAATTTCATGAGTTTTTGTCTGTTTATTCCCCATGCTAGCTTAAATTTAGAAATTTTCAGTCTTGCTCGGCCATATTTTAAAAATATGTTATGCTGGGCCGTTTTTCCAAATAGTTCTCGGCCTATTTATTTTGAGAAGGAGTAACTCGTTATTAATGTTATAAACAATTTAGAAACAATAACAGAATATGTATTACTAAAAATCTACTTATTTATTATCATTGATTAATTACTTGTTTCCATTACAAGTACGTGATTATCATGTATGTACGTGTATGACTGTGGTCTGTTAATTTCTATATCTTACATGTTCTGCTTCACTATCTTACTCATTAAAACTGTATTACATTGTTGAGTAGACCATGCAAATATAATTACAAATTAGAGTAATATCATCATTTCTATCATATAGAAAAATAGTGCAATTTCGTGAAACTATTAATTAGTTTCAAGCAAAAAGATTAATGATAATTTAATGTTCATATGGACCAAAAAACTTTTAGCGTTAACTGAACGTTCTCTTTACACTAGTGATGTTTTCAAATTGAAATGTTATTTGTGAAATCTGTCGGAGACTAGTTTTGTACTACTTTTCAAAGTTTTTTTTCTCTCAAAAAGGCATGAGATACTTTCGAAATAATTATTATTAGTAAAAAAGATATATGCTAATTGTGTATATAAACATATAAATTAGCGTTTCAATTTATATTTGTAATACATTCACCGATAATTTTGAAAGATTATTTTAAAAGTATGTTTGTGTATTACTTGAATAATTATAAAAAATATAATTTGAGTGTATGAAGGTTTACCAATTAGTAATAATTTATTTCTGTTTTAAATCTCTTGATTGAGTACCAGGCTTGTATTCAGATATATCTGGTCACTCCGAAACTTAATAAATTTTGTCTGATTTTATTCTTATTATTGGCCAAAAGATTCATTTAACAACATTGTTGGTAGCAATAAATAAATATGTATTAAATTTGATCTTATATATTACACATATATCTGAATAATTGCTTATTTTATCATACTCAATGCCAGTTGAACTCTTTTTAAGTTGATATAAATCCATACTTCTCTAACAAAAACAAATAATTGCTAATTATTTATAAACGTCATCAAAAAATTTTTACCTTGTCTTAATTTGTAAATTTATTTAACCACTATACTTCTACTTAATTATTTGATTTTTTTTCTTGTTTCTT
This sequence comes from Calosoma granatense, assembly GCA_022063505.1. NCBI lineage: Eukaryota > Metazoa > Arthropoda > Insecta > Coleoptera > Carabidae > Calosoma > Calosoma granatense. Next base: position 238,192 of record JAGJTL010000016.1, read on the forward strand.
ATATATAAATTACACGTTAAAAAAGAGTTACAAATGTTAGATGACGTTTAAAAATGTTTTGTAATTATTTGTTTTTTATTGGACAATTTAACGTAACTACCTTTGATCAGATATAATTTTATGACGAATTAACATGTAATATTTTAACATTGTAATTTCTGTAATTTTAAAATGAACATTCCGTGTAAGATTAAAAGCTTACTTAAAGTAATAATATCTGAAAAACAATTTGTTATGCAACCAAATTAATTATGACAGTATTCCTGCTTTTAAACATTAATTTTACAACGGTGTCATCAATTATATTATATAATGTATTTTTATGCATTTTAACACAATGGTACACTATGTAATTTACTATATGTATTCTTTTATTTGTATGTTGTTTTGTTTCTCCGAAATATAACTGGACAATTTTTAACAGGAAACAACAAGTTCAAATTAATAATTTACATGAAACGATAGACTCAAGGTAATATTTTATTTCTGTTTCATTAACATTTAATATATTCCTGCTTGTGAAATCAAAATGTATTGGGGAATGTAATTGAATCCAGCGGAAATATACTCCAAATCTATACATGCACGGAACTTGATGTGAAGGTACAGCAAGCCATGACATACCTCACCCATATGTAACTAATTGGAAACATGAGTAGAGTAGTATATGTGATTGCATATTTACCAGTTTCATTGATATCCCATACGACAACTTTGGCCTTCGATTTGGCCAATCTCAGGGCGAGCTGTTGACCAAGACCTCCAGCTCCTCCGGTGATAAGTACGACTTGTCCTCGCAAGCTCTTCCTTGGTGTTAAGAATGCTGGCGTCACAGTCAGAAGGGTAGATTCCCCGATATAGTAGACGGTGAGCCAGGACATAACGATTAGTTCCCAGCAAAATCCAACAACACGATTCAACATTGCTCGGAATGCGAACGCCATGTTTCACTTAGCTTGCTTGCTAATTGTCTGCGTATACTGTGTAACTGTTAGTCTTCAGCGGGCAGAGAGACGTTGCTTAGAGAGCAGGCAGCTTAGATGACTGCCTCTTTGCTACGAAGCGTTTTGACTGAGATGTTTGGCGTAAATGTAGAGAGATAACTTCATTTATTTGTCGCTTCATGTTTTCATGAATTGGGTCGGAGAAAACGGTACTAGTCTAGCTAAACTTCACTTTGCTACATTCTATGTACATGCCATAGAGACGATAGTTGTATGTCTCCGTGATTTTGCATGGACGGGTACTGATGTGTATAATTTAGATAGTTTGTCTTCCATTAGAAAATATACGTTTTGTAATTAGTCTTTTGTTCATATGCAGTTTCGTTTTCTTATTTCATATTCGTTGCACACAATGTATTTATATGCACATATTACATTGTTATTTTCTTATTTGCAACATGTCAGATTCCAATTATCATTAACATCCACCTGATGTTCTTATATATATTTTTAATTTTATTTCAAATCAAAACAATACTAGTCTAATAACAAATGCATACATTTTTTTGATAATATTATATATGGAAATAAAATAATGTGTCCAGATATTTGATCGGTGTTCTAAATAAACGATATATGAGATGTACATTCGCCAGTACACTTAAACTTAAATTGAAAATGAATAGTAATACCTACTGATATTATTAATATTATACAAACAGTTGCATTTATAAAATTTAATACCAAATAAATCTAAATATAAGGAGTAGTTTTTAATTACTTCTTAGAAAAGGTTGTCACATAAAGAAGACTTTCTTATTAGTACAGTTTTCATTTTCTTCCAGAAAATAGAGAGTCGTCTCATGTTCAACTTTATATACTATCTTATCTAATCTTTTAGGCGGATTCATAACTTCCATCAAATAATCTAATATGATGACCAGTAATAACATGTTACACATAATTATTATTTGGACAAATATACGTTATATATACATATTGATAAAATGAATGAAATCAATCTATATTGTTCAAGATTGCCTCTACTTTCATATGTGTGCAGTAGTAATAGTAAAATTATGTGACATAAGCATCAATCATTTTGGATTACTGTCATTGATTCTATCAGTGAGATCTGCTTCGACCTTGTGAAATACCTTAGAAAATATTGACATTTTCTTTGTAATATCCGGATTCAGTATAAATATCATGTAAATTAAAATATAAAGCGAGGTTTTTTCAATATTACTTTTTAGATCAAGGTGATCATGTTTTTGTCAAAGCCAAAACTAAGTAAAATCAAGTTTTACTACACATTTTGTATCGAATTTTATTAATGAAATACTAGGAGGGAGGATCGCTTTATATTCAAAATCATTTCAAATATCAGAACAGGCCTTGGAAATGATTTCAGATTGGCTTATATATGCGTTGTAATCAGTACACCAAATAATATATACCCTTAAATATTTTTGCAATAATTTTGGGACAGTTTATATAGGATAAACTGAAAATCTAGCGAGCAGGGAGCAGATAACATCTGAAATTCTGCTGAGTCGGGGGAGTTGGGAGTGTTGAAGAAAATCAAAATTTCTGATAAGCATTTATGGAATTTCCATATAGCCACCAGGGCCAGTCTGCATTTGGGGTACTAAAGAAACTATAGGCAGATTATTGATGCATAATAACTAATGACCCTGGTACAAACTAATAAAATTCAATGACTCAACCGTATAAATACAACATTTTTATTATTACGAATCTACTTATAATAAATTTACATAATCACATGATAAATTACCAAAAACTGTACAATCAAAATACCGTGAAAAATACCAGTAATTTCATATATAAGGAATGACTTTTACGTACTATGGATGGTTAATTTTTATTATCTGATAACATTTGTAAGTTAAACATAACAAAACTGTATTGAATTAATTTTCAAATAAAAATTTACCAGTCATCATCAATAATAAATGTCAATGCAGTGCACTCCCGTATAACGCGATTCATGTGTCGCGTTATAGGAAATCGTGTTATACGAGAATTTTCCTCGTATAACACAGATCATATAAATAACATGTTTTATAAATGTGGAATTCCCGCATTTAGTTATATTGCCCGTTGTACGAAAATCGTGTTATATGAAAAAGTTGTCGCAAAATTTTTATCGCGTTGTAGGAATTCGCGTTGTAGGAGCTCGCGTTATACGGGAATCTACTGCAATTGCTTTGTCTGAATATATTCCTAATATTTTCTAAATAACTCTTAATTAATCATTAATTGTCTATTATTATTCATGTAATTGTGTTTACTTGTTGCTATGAATTATTTATTGCTTGAATTATGAATAATTTATTACAAAGTTTCAATTAATGTTAAATTATAACATTCAAGTGAAACAATTATAATTATATGTACATGTGTACAGAAACAGGATTGTAAATGCTAGTATGATAAACATGCAATACCTATATAATTTGCAGTACATAATCTATTTTATTAATTAAAACTAAATCATGTTTACCTGAAAGAAAGTATGACGCTTCTAAATCATTTTATAAATAAGTGAATTCTTAGAAATAATTTAATGCCAACTTATATAATGACGTATGCAAGGTTTTTTTGGATAATTCACTTACGAACATGAAGAGATATATACGATTTTAAATGTACCGAGTGTCTTATTAAAATATTCACAGGAAATTCCATTTTAATTTTTTAATAGCGATTTCAGGATCTCTCTTATATTTAGAGCAAAAGTTATAATATAAATGTTGTACAGAATCATAAACTGTAAGCCCAAATTTGTCTCTTAAATATCATTTAATCAGGGGAAAATGCATAATACATTTTGACATGTTCACAATGTATGACAGCTATGTAGAACAAAATAATAAAAACAATTGTTATTTTGTTCTCCACATAACAACAACAAATCAATAATTTGTATTATTTTATCCTGTACGTCTGGCTGATACTTAATAATATAAATAATAATTAAAGGACAAATAAGGGTTTAATCGTTACATTCATTGACATGTTTTATCATTAATCAAATTAACAAATAATCGAACATAATGTTATTGTTGCAGTATTTTAAAATTGATTACGCATATATAAAAATATATGACTGTATATGTCATTGTATTATGCAGTTTTTTATTCTGAAAAACTTTTCTACTTACTATACCTTTATAATAAAGTGTAAACGACTATTTTTCTAAAATAACATGTTAATTCCTTATGTCTGAGATTTTGGAGGACACGCGGTCTTGTTATATGCGATATCACTTGAACTTGAAAATACTGAATTATAATTATCTGAAATGTGTTGTTTAATAAATAAAATTCCATTGGATTATTGCACTGTTGTTTGTGTTAAGGTCGCTTGAAATTTAGCACTTATTTATGTATAATATTATTTATTTACTATTTGAAAAATAAAACGGTTAGTCGTGTATGATATCGGTATAATAATAGGTGGACATAATAAATGTGTTTTCATTTGTTATAAACAAGGATGTGTGGAAATAAACGGAACTGCAGTGTTATTATCTTTTTATCTATAAATTATATGTGCATTTCCGTTAATTTCACCTTTTTATGAGCAATGACAATAATTAGAATCATAGTAACGTCAAGCGGACGTATACAGTTGAAATAAATGCGAATCTCCCGCTAACAACCGTTAGAGACTGTGTGTGAAGTTGTTGAACTTGAATAGGGTTTCAATGTCAAGGAGACTAATTCCGTGCAACTCAACTTTGCTCTTTTTTTTTTCCTTCCTCTATCTAGTGACCTCCTTCTCAACCGTTATATCTGTTCCTCGTAGTAAATGGCAGCATCGTTACAGCAGATCTCTGTCCATCGTACTCATCGATCTGCAACGCTGACATTCATTAAAATGCTTAACCAATGTCTACTTTATTTACTTTGTACACTTTCACTTGAATTATTCTGTCACAGGTTCAGTTATATATTTATACACACTTACTCAAGTGCTCGCACAACAAGTACCTATTTTCATCGCATATTAGTGTAAACTCACTTGTGTCATTTTATAGTTAATGATTCTGTTTGATTACAGAATAATTACTATGACCAATGTAATTATGATGTCAAATGTAGTTTGGTTAGAGCGCAGTAAAAGAAATCTATCAAAACACAGTTAATAATTATACAGATTATTTCTAGATAATAGCAGCTGGTATATTAAAATCAAGGTATTTTCTTGCTTCGGGCTAAAATAGTTTCTAATAATCAAAAAGCTTAGAGCCAGTATAGTTAAAAAACTGAGAAAAAAAATATTTTTTAATTATTTTTTGAAAAATATAAACCTTTTTAATATGCTTCTAATTTTGGGTACCTTGCTAATTTATTTAAAATATATACACACTTATAAATAGATTGTTGGCTCATGTGTATTACCTAAATCTCAGTAGGTAACTGTACTGTTTTCTAATATGCTATGAATGATGATATTTAGAAAGATATAATCTTATAAACACATTTTATGCTCTTGAGATATGTATGTTGCATACATACCGGGTGTTACATTTTACGGATTATTTTTGAAATATACAAATATTTTTCCTAGTACATTTTAGAGGAAAAGTGTATTTAAAAAAGTTGTTTAGAATTAAAAAATACGTAATATAAAGTTGTAATTTTTTCTAAAATGCTATTGTACCTAGAGAAAAATGCATTGGAAATATCACATTTTCATGATAGATTAGTAGGCTACAAAACAAATATAGTCACAATTTGCAAGAATACATAATCGGAAGTGACTGGTTCGATTATTTAATTCCGCAAAATACAAAACTATAACGTAATGCATTTTTTAATTCTGAACAACTTCTTCAAATATATTTTTTCTCTAAAATGCACTAAGAAAAAATATTTGCATATTTCAAAAATGATCCGTTAAATGCTATATTCGTTTTTTCCGGCAACACCCTGTATATTTGATACGGCAAAGGTTATTTTATGTTCTCAGAACGCAAATATGTAATAACTGTACTTGTACCTCCACCTATAATATACTCGCTTGTAATGGACGCTGTTATACCTGCTATTTAACCTCGGTTAAAATGAACTCGGTTATAATAAACTTTCGCCTACAATGAACAAAATTCGTTATTTTGTTCATTATAAGCGGAGCGATTGGGGTCTTCTCCGATAATTATAACACTAATTTCAATACTAAACAAAGTCAAATTTATTCTACATAAAGATTATATAACCAAACCGTGAATCCAAACAAAATTAACCGATTTTTTTCAAAATATGTTAAATACATGAAATTTTAAATTTGATTTTCTCAGTTATTAAATGTCCAAAATTTAATCTGATTGCTAACTTAGATGCAGAATGTATATTGACACTGTTTAAATATCGAGAAATGTATTTACATTTTTTATTAACAAAGAATATATTTAAGCAGTTATCTTGAAATACTAACTTGTTTAGACGAGATATCATCTTATCCTTTATGAATTATACAGATTTCTATTAGAAACTTTATATGTTGTTTCAGAAGTGTGTTGAAAGATGACTCTGCCGTTGCGGATACTAAAAATGTTTCACATCATTTAACTGTTATAACTAGGGCTGGGATTAATAGGCAAATTATGTATTGTGAAAATAGTAAAATTGCTTTAATTAATATTACTAT
>JAGJTL010000016.1:301144-321896 GCA_022063505.1 Calosoma granatense
TAAATACATCATTCATTTTTAACTAGATAAATTAATATAAAATAAATTTTGTTATGTATTACCTAGAAAAAAATATTTACAAAATATTGAAAACACGATTCGATTTAATAAATATGAATAAACGTAAATATAGGGCACTTACCTTTATTTTCTCTTAATCTTCCGAGCACAATTTTTTTCTTATCATTCTCGGCTGCAACTTGCCACAATTGAGCACCCGCATAAGATACTTTTGGTTCAACTACGTTATCATCTTCGTACGTTTGAACAACATTGCCAGTTTGTTTTAATTGTTGAGCGGATTCAACTTCTGTACCTCGAACTTTTGGCTCTGTAACGTCTGCGAACAACTCGTCAGTTCGCGGATACGCGGACGCGACAGCGAGCCCGACGAGAAGCAAAACATACGACAGTTGCTTCTTCATTGCGATTGAGCGCTCCGATGAAGCGAAGGCCAGTTATATAGGCAAAGCACGGCCCACAAATCAACGCCGAAGAACGGTAAACTGTAGGCAGGGTCGGCCTCACATACTCATTAAGAAACTGACCAGTCAACGTTATAATTTATTCAGGGGTATCCAATATAAGTACGTGTATGTATTATAAAATGAATATTATTATTTTGACTTTACTAAAAATATGTAAATTCATTTGACATTTATCATAATCAAATATACATGAGTAATTTTCTTTAAAAATCAATTCACACAACTTGGGCTTTAGCAAACACATATTATAAGTTATGTTGAATATTATGAAATATTAATTTGTTTTTTATTATATTATGTGTTGTTGAATTTTATACTGCTGTGTTTGGAATATGAATGTGGAGACATTGTCAAATTTTACTTGGGGTTCTACAAATATTGACGAACCGGTCCTGGTCTTATATTCGCACTGTTCTATTTGCCTTGCATGACGCACTTACACACGACCGCTTTTATTTCTGTGTATGGTGGTTGTTATTTAGTGAAGACCCATTTAACCGTGTCAATAAAATATTACGGCTCTTTTACTATTAACAATAACTTAATTGACCTCATTAGCATAACAATTTATTAAATCTTTCGTACATCAGTATTGTAATTTTTTGTTTATTGTTGAAGAGAATTTATTATCATATGTTTGGTAAACATTCTTGTACCTATATATAATATATACTTATACGTTTTAACTATTATAATATTCTTAATTAATATTTGTTATAATCCGACTCTGTATTGAAATCAGTGAATCTCTGTTATATGTATAGTAGATAAATAAGTTTGAATGTTCATTTTTTAAATTTACATTTAAGAAAACACATTTTAATTTTCACCTAAATTGATTAAGCTGAAATATCAACCCTTATTGGGATTAATGTACTCCAATATCTCATATCTAGTTCTGAGTATTGCTAGTATTCCATGAGGAAAGAGAAAATATTAATTAAAAACATAATGAATTCTAAGAAAAATACATTAAATCCAATCTTATACAGAGATTACAGCGTTGTCTGCTTATTAGATTACAATTAATTGTATATTAATGTGGACAAACACAATAGCACAACATTTTGTTTTGTTTTATTCTAGTTAAAAATATGAGTTGTGTAAAATTTCCAGTTAAAACCTGTTTCACTGTTTAGTAAATTTTTAAATTCATTTTTAAAAGAATATATCTCGTTTAAGCAAAATAACAAGTTTTTCAGTGGTTATAATACGCTGAATTATTAATAAATCGCTTTTTTATATCTGAAAATTACTTGTATGTTTTCAAATTTCATTAAATTGTGTAAAATAAGATTTTGTAGAGAAAAATGTTCAATGAATTATAGACTCAATGAATGAAGTACTTATATAAATATATACACTTGTAAAGTGAATTTAAATTATCATTTATCGCAACTAGAATAAATTTATTCAAATATTAGCATATTCGTAATAAATTCAAATTTAAAATGAACAATTTCAGGTGGCATTTAAATGAACCACAGAAAAAAATACAAGGAAAATTAACATAAAAGAATGCAATTTATTAATTTGAAATAATGAATTAAAATAATAGGCAAATTTTGTGGTTTGTATTATACAGAACAATGTAGAATTGTAGAATACCAATACCTTTACAGTTAACTAAATTTACCACAAAATCGCTTAGTTTTCCTGTTAGATTTACGATTGTTCTATTTCTTACCTTACATTGTAGTAAAGAAAAGCCATTAAAAACCATTGAAAAATCCTATTTACGGGCAAATCATGACTTGTCATTCCGCGTAAAAATACACGTCGGTTGGTAAATGTATTGATAATACAATGAAAATTATTGGTACTATGACACAAATGTATCTATTACAATGAAACTATGTACTCTTTCTTACATATTAAATATGTTTTTTTAATCATAGTTAATAAAACAATATAAATCTACCAACAATATATTTACGTTGAGGTATTTTTTCCAAAAACAAACAAGGAAAATGATGATACATTCCTAGAACTAATATTTGTTAATATTATACAATATGACCTTTGTTAATCGATTCTGTTAGATTCATTTTTGAATAATATTACCCAACACAATGCAATTATGGTTGATTATTTTATAAAAGATGTTTATAATGAAAAATAACTATTAATCTAACTTCATATGCCATAAATTAAATAATCAATGATCAGCAGGAAACCACAAATTATATTTCATCTTTCTTCATTAAAAAACAAACATTTTCATTTACTATAATTACTGAAGCTATTTAAAGAATCAGCAATAGTGACTAGTTTAGATATGTTGTTAAGTTGACTAGAATCTTAGTATCTAAATATTGCAGAATACTTCCGAGAAACACGTATTTGGTTTTCCCTTTACGTACAGGTAGCAATTAAACAAAAATAACCTAAGCAAGTTTAGCTGAAATACAAATAAAACAATCTGTAGAAATATGCAAATGAATTGCAACTGGTTCCATTTGAACGGTGAAGGAGCGTCACCAGCAGTTCAAGCAGTATCGAGCATAAAAATAACAAACCGACTCGTACAAATAAAATGGAGGGTGCCCCACATACAACGGTAAAATTTCGCTACATCATAAATCAACAATAAAAACGGTTATTAACGTTTTTTTTTTCTTCAATGAATTACAAGTTCAACCAATCACCGGTTATCGGTAACACATTTGATTCTGACTTTGTAGAATATATTCACATTAATTATAATAAGCATATGCCATTGCAAAATATGCATATACAGTCTGAAAGCAGCACATGTGTTTGACATAAAGTATGATGATAATTTTTTTGTTATATTTTTCATATACACTACTATTTTTTGCATAATGATAACGAGTTCATAAACAAGAATCCTTTCATATCGCATTACTATAATTAATTAAACTTTAATATCGTCTTAACATACAAAAAAAAACGCATACAAAAAAGTTTAACGAACGAAAATACCAATTATGAACAAAAATAATTAAAAGATTAATGGAAACTACAGAATATTAAAAGCATATATATTTGTAAATTTCTCACAAAAAGTTGTTAATTTATTCTGGAAAGTTTAAGCAACTGATGAAATTTCCTAATAAGAATTTTATCTTGAAATTTCTAATTAAAAACAGAAATACTAAAATACTCATATGTACAGAAAATAAACAATTTTAGATAATATTATTTTATACACAATTATATATAATGTTAGATAAAATTTCAAATTAACGTGTGAGAAAAATATTTTGCTAAATTAATGACAGAAATAAATTTAAAAAATGCGTAATTATAACTTTTTTATATCACTAAAAATTCTGATTGATCGAAAAAAATCTAATATTATTATAATTTTATGTAATGAATGAATAACGATGTAAACAAATTGATATTTTAATAACATATAATAATCATAATGAACAGAGAAACGAAAGCTAACGCCTACGTAGTATGTTACTTGGACAACATGTAAACAAAATACATAATGAAAAACATTTGAATTGCAAATTGTATTTTAATACTCACTAATGATAGTGAACAAATATTATTCTAGGAAAGCATTAGATATAACATAGATATATGTCACTCAAATCTACATTGTATGATTCAGGAGAAACCGATTAGTGAATAAAAATGTCATTGGATATGGAGATAAAGTTGACTGAAACTAGGACGAGAAGCTATTCTAGCAACATTAATATTTAGCAGCTAAGCAACATAGTTTCACTTCAAAAATATTACAACATATGAAAACTGCGTTCAGTTCATATAAACAAGTAAAAATAAAATAATTTACCCATATAAACAAATAATATATAGCCAAGTTTCTAAGAGAAATATTTATATTAAATATAAAATCAACAATATCAAAATGAATCTATATTACTTTTTTAAAATGTAACACTGATACTGCTATAGAAATTCTTTGTTTTTCATTTTGATTCGAGATTTGAGTAGTAGGCTAGTATATGTAACATACTATATTAGCAATAATAAGTAATATATTTGAAATTTACCTTTAAATGCTCTATTTCTTGGTGCAAGTCATCATATTCATCCTCAGATTCATCCATAGATTCTTGATGTTCAAGACGTTTGTTATCCGTAACTTCATCTTTCACTATATCGGCGTCTAATTCAGCTGGTACATTATCCACTTCCTCACCTGTCCCTATCTCCTCATTTTCCATTTCATCAATTGGAATATTTTCTATTTCTTCATTTACTATATTTTCCACCTCATCAACAGATAAATTTTCTAATTCATCAACTTGTATATTGCCAGCTTCATCAACTAATGTATTATCCACTTCATCATTTGGTAAAATTCCTATTTCATTAATTGGTTCATGTTGTATTTCATTAATTATTTCATGTTCTAATTCATTATCTGGTATATGTTCTATTTCACTATTAGATATATTTTCTAGTTCTTCTAAATGATCTATTTTTTCTATTATTTCTTCATATGTATTCGACTCTAAAGGAATAGTTTGATTTCTAGGCGTATGTTGATCTGTATCAAAATCTGTAATTACATCCAACTTCTCAACTTCATGTATTAACTTGATGGCAGAATGACTAGATTTCGGACTAGGGGTAGATTTCTTAGATCTAAAACTAATTGAGCTAGATTTTGAAAGTGAATAGTCAATTGAACTTCTAGATTTAGAACTAAGTTGTTCAAAACTCTTTGAGCTTTCCATATAAAGCTTTTCGGCTTCTTGTAGTATCTCATCTACACTTTTATCTGTAGCGGCAGAGTCAAAAACACCGATGGGGCTTTGTGAAGCTAATTTATTGATTTCTTCAATTATACTGCCAATATCTGCTTCACTTCCATCATCAGCACCTGGTTTGTTATATATTTGATCTTTTTCAAGAAATTCATCTATAGAACTTGAAATATTTATATCCAAATTGTTTGGCGAGGTTATGACAGCGTCATTTTTAACATTTATATGTACATTTTGTGATTTTTTTGCTGTACTTTTTAACCACCATAACGAAGATTGTTTAATATTATCAGATTCAACAGGTTCACTAACTGAAGACATTTTTGCATATTATATCAATAAACTATTAACCCTATTTACAACGAACAGACAATTCGTTTGTCATAAACACTTTTGAACGTTTTGAAATCTCATAGTTATATTATCGACCGAGTTAATTTTTTGTGTTTACCAAAAAAGAATCTAATTTACGATTGAAAATAATTTAAAAATAACTTTATTGAAATTATATACAAAACATTAATTGGTAGCAAAATACTGTAAAATAATTAAGCCAATATAATTATTATTTTAACAGTACCCTCTAACGGATAAAAATATTAATACACCTACCTATATTGGTATCAGTCGGTATTTTCCATTTTGACGTTTTTTATTGCGTGTGTGGGCCAGCTTTATTTTTTGCTGGTGAATTTTATTGTTATATTTGGAAATCATGTGTTAAATTATTGTTTTACAATTTGCTTCATACATTTCATTGCCAATATTCTATATTATTATATACTATCACCATGGAAACTGCAAGTAGTTCATCCAAATCAACACAGAAAACCTTCGCAGATAAGCAAGCAGATCGTATGAAAAGACTTCGAAGTTTACACACAGCGCGGAATGAAGCCAGGAATCATAATCATCAAGAGGTAGTTGCAGAAGATGCTAGAAATAAATTGCCAGCAAATTGGGAATCACGTAAAAGACAGGCAGAGTGGCTGTTGGAAGACCAAAATGCTCGGAAAGCAGCTGCTGAAAAAGGTGATGATTACGATCGGGTAAAACTTTTGAACATATCCGCATTGGAAGCAGAAAGAATGGAACGTAAAAAGAAGAAGAAAAATCCGGACACTGGATTCTCTGATTTTGAAGCCGCTACTGTACGACAGTATAACAGATTAATTAAACATATGGCACCAAGGGACTTGGAAAGGTATGAAGAACAGAAAGAAAAATACGGTGACGCATTTTACGGTGGTCCACATGTTATAATCCATGGCTTACATGAGGATCGCAAAGATGCTGTTGACAGTATGGTCAAAGACTTGGAAGACCAGATTGCGAAACGTGAGAAATATTCAAGAAGACGAACGCATAATGATGATGCAGACATTGATTATATTAATGAACGTAATGCTAAATTCAACAAAAAACTCGATAGATTTTATGGGGAGCATACTGCGGAGATTAAACAGAATTTAGAACGAGGCACTGCTGTTTAAATGTATACATTGTAATGAAATGCAAATCATCGTTGGTTTTGTTTTTAAAACTATTCGTCTAAAACTTATTTGCAAAATAATTGACACTATACTTTTTTTACATTTGAATGAATTTTATTTATATACAAACTATATTTACTTTTTATGTAACAAAATGGATATTTTAATTTATCCACATGATATTGAATTGATTTGTATATCTCATTTTAGCAGTTATTTACTGAGGGAAAATATTGAAATGTATTTGTAAATATATGAGTATATATTTATATATGTATTGTGACCTATTTAATAAATATACTAAAAATATACTAAAGCATTAATTTTTATTTTAAAAATGTTTGATATACGAAATAATTTTAACATCTTTTTTCGGCCTCTATACATAATATTAAGCATATTAAAATTATATTCTTCATCAGACTACCCAAGAATGAATAACCCCTAGAATCATAAAGAAACAAGACATTAATATATGTAATAAATATTCAGATATACATTGCACAATACTTACTTGCAAATGTTAGTAGAGTTATATAGTATTATGCACAACAGTGTCTCAGTAAGTTAGAGAAATTACGTAGCATTATATCTATAATAAAAACATTTCTGTCTAATTATTTCACAAAATATGATCTACACTACACTAGGTATAAAACAATAATCAAATATATGCATTACAGTATTAAAAATAAAAACAACGAAATTAGTAATAACATCAAACACAATGATTACACCACACACTGAATCTTACGTGTGGTATTTCCTGGTGAAAAACGGATATGTATATTTTCTCCTGGTCCTGCCGAAACTGTAACAATAATATTTTATCCTGTACCCGAAACAATATTCATTCATTCATTCTATAAAAATAGAAAACGTATACAATTAGATGTAATGTAAACACACAATATTCAAATCAATACAGTACAAACAAAAACACAAAAATGCATATCAAAATATATAATACACTATTATTACAAACAAACAAAATGTTCACATTAAACTATACATATAAATATAGTCCAAGTATATTCGAGTTTACCAAATTTTATTACGGAAATAAAAAAATAAAATACTACGAAAAACTTGTTGCATGCAAAGCATGAACTGTGTAACATGAAACAGAATAACATATTAACAATAACAGCATATAACACCCATAACTAATATAATATTTATACACAAACATATAGTCTAAATTCTAAATCAATCAGTGTACATAACCACAATATTCGTCATGTGATATCTCATCCAGATTCCCACTTATAAGAGGTACGTTAAACAGTCTACTACAATGAACTGTCAGACAACGTATCACATTTCTGATAACCAGTTCTCATAAGAGTAGTACTTAATTACTAATAGAAACTATTTCATCATCAGTAATAAACAAGTGACACACAGACAATGCAACGCAATGCAATGTAACTATGTATTCATGCCGAGCGCAAAGGGTGGGTTAGATGCATGCTGGGACTGGGATGATTGAGGCTGTGCCGGCTGTGGCAACTCATTCAGCGCGAGTTTACCTAGGAGTATGCGCGGCATTTCGCACTGCTCACACTTGTCCATCAGAGGGTGATTGCGGAATGTACAGATGTGACATGGCCAGCGTGGTTCATCGGGTTCGTTCACCGTTTGCTGTTGGGGACGTGTGTTCCTTCGAGACGATCGCGTACGCAATGAACCTCGCTGACCAGTATATATGTGACGGTAGAACTCCTCATTGGTTTCACCCAACGGCACTGAAATAATACGTACATATTCATTACTAACAGGACCTTACATATGTATAGAGGAGGGAGATGATTAGTTAATCAATTACGAAATAAGACTAAATACATAAATCATATGAGAAATATACCTGAGAATCTGACAAAATATAATATAATTTTATATTATTATTAACTACATAATTTGTCTACAGATGGAGTAGTTATCAGTTGTTCATTTAGTACTTTGAGGTTATCTTTTATATACTGTGGACACTGTAATGTATTGTCAATAACATATTGCACAATATAGTTGAAGGTTGACTCTGATGCTGGGTTTTTCACAGGAAAATAAATATTTTATATGACTTTTACAATAACGCGATAATAGTATCACATATATATAGATAACTCGATAACTTACCTCTGGATTCTGAATGCCTGTCCACTTCTTGAGTCAACCTTTCACACTGAGATTGCAAGTGTTTAATCTCTTTCTTTAAACGATCTCTGTATTCTGGTGTATTTTCTAATCGAAGTGCTTGAACTTCCTTCTTTATTGCAGATAATCTTTCTCGGCCTGCTTCTAGCTCATTTTTCAGTTGTTCCTTTCGTTCCAACTGTCGCGACACCAATACAACTGCAAGCAAATTAGGAACACATATTAAAACTGATTTTCAAAGAAATACATAAATATATTTCTTTACTAGTTGGGCTTAAATGTAATCAAATTAGTTTAAAGTTGTTACATCTATTCAATGATGTAAATCTAAAATACAAGCAACTGGGCATAATCATATTAATTATAGATTCATTTACCTGCCATCATGTGTATTCTCGTAAGTTAGAAACTTGATTTTGTAATATTGTTACCCACATCTTGTTTACCGTTCACATAATAATACAGTCTACAAGTGAAAGGAAACAAACAAAAATCTTATTTAAAGCGCATGTAAGTAAGGTATATACATAATGACAAATGACGTCAATCCACGTAAGTCTATTGATGCACTCGCCAAAATACATATATTTTTACAAAATATCTTTGCCGTATTACGGAATATTTGATATTGCATTTAATACAAATTAAAATGTACCTTGAACAAACAATATCGAAATAATAATTGCACAAATGAAAAAAAAATTACATGAAAAGAAAACAGTAATATCAACACGTTTGACAGGAAACACTGTTCTGATTATGATAACAGTAATCTCTTACATAGTCATAAATTTCTAGTATTTAACTCGCGGTTTACTAAAGAGGATACTACTGCACGCGAAACTCAAGCAAACAATAAATTCACCGCGAAAACCAGGGATTTTATAAATAGTACACGTAATTGAACGAACAACACGGCCGTTGATTGCAACAGTAGTTGGTGTCTCGATGGTGGTGTGAATTCTACATTTATGCACTGTTTTGTATTGATGCGTGTGCGTGTGTGTCTGTATGTGTCGTTAGATTGTGGATAGTGGTAGTGTTGAAACTATCGCATATGGAATTCCAAATGGCAATGAGTGGAACATATAGAAAAACAAACGCGTGCATTTCAATGGCAGCAGGCGACCTTGTTGAAAATAGCGCCGATACTGGACCGTGTAGTAGCGGGGGCGGCTCTAAGTTTAGCAGTGAATTTGAAGGGCAAGGGTGCACACTCGGCACAAGACTTATATGTCATTTTAAAAATAAGAATTAAAAGTACTTGAATACAGCATCATTTATACTTTATCATGTTAGGCAATTAAGTCTGAAAAGATAATAACATGAGCAAGTGTAAAATTGGCGTGGCACACAGCAATAACTGGAAAATCCATTAGCAGTAAAATTAATTCGCACAATCACCAAATACAATTCAGTTTATAATTTCAACAAACAAAATTACACCGTTATTCTGTAAACTGACATTATCGCATGAAGTTCAGTTTGAAATAGGAAATTGAACAGACGTAATTTCACATGTGAGTATACCTAATAATTTCATAACAAACATAACCGAGTACTTTTCATGATAGCAAATAAAGATAATATTCACTATATTCTGTCTGATAACAAATAAATACATGTCAAAACAATGTTGTTTTATATGTTAGAAATGTTGTACACCTTAAATAAAGTTAGAAGACATAAATCTGATCGTTACTAAATGATATCTAATTCTATTTTATGTTAAAAACATGAGCATATATTAAATTTTCTGTTGAAAACATGAATACTTGCTAGTATATCTAATGTAAATTGTATTTACTTTACAGTGTTCATCTGAATCATTAGATTTATACAGCACTAGGTACATACATATTTTGCAAGGCACATAAATAATGGTGAGTTTAAAAACACAGGGATCAGTGCAAGTAGGATTTGACCATTGGATTCCGAGTGTAACGTGAAAAGCGAAGCTCGTAAACAAGTTGGATCCACACATGCCCGCACACGCATACACATTTGTAAAGACAAATATAAGAACGACGCGTCTTGCATTAATGATGTATGGTATATAAGAGCATCGGCCGAGAGAACGGGACAAGGGGCTTCCAGGTCGTGCATATAATTAATGTGTCTGAGTTGGCGAGAATCTCTAGGAAACAGGAGGCGGTGGCATTCGTGAAATTTACAGAAATTAATTCTAGTACAAACGTATGCACACAAGTCAGAGCGATATGAAATGCAACATTTCGTTATAATTAATGGCTTATGCCAAACGAAAAATAATCATAATTATCTACAATGTGCCAAGATAATTAAAGAAGGTTTTTTATGAATATAGATTTCAGTTATGAATAGACTAAACTGTAAATATCTTCAGTTAAGAAGATAATAATAGATCAGTGTCGATTGTAAGTAGTTTATATATGCATATATGTATGTACGTACATAGTTGCATATTACATGAATGAATAAATGAATAATAGATAGATGCGTGTGACTTACCTAGATTCGTGGTGCTCGAGGTGTTTGTGGTTGTAGCTAGATCAGGCATTGAACCTGCTCGTACAGGTGTAGGATCTAGAGGAGCTCCGTCCGGTAGGTAACTAGATCTAGGTCTCGTTCTGACAGCCGTTACACTGCCCACACCGCCCGGTCCTACAGTGATCTGCAGACGACTCTGCAGACCTTGTCGTGAGTCGAACGAACTCGTCGTGTACGTAAGACTGGAGTTCGCAGAACAGATGTCTATGGGCGGCTGGGGCTCCGATGTTGGTGTCCTTAGTGTCAGATTGACGGATGTATAGCTCCTCGGTGACTTGAGGTCCTGCTGACACCAGACGGGTTCTGGTGTCACCTCGAGCACGGTGCTATGTCTACGTGTCGATGTCGGCGTAGACACAAGATCCACAGAACAGTTCACATTCACAGATAAATTCACACTCCCTCCCACCGGAGACGCGTTAGCAGTTTGTTTGGGAAGATCTAACGAAGCGGGTCGTTTTGCAGGACTTTTCTTAATCGCACCTAAGTTCGTTTTATCGGATGGCGAAACACTAGTAGCATTTATCGGAGGTTTTGGATTATAATTCAACTGATTGTCCGATTTACTTTCTTCCGGTAACTTTTTTATTTTCGCATCAAAAGTTTTGGGTTTGAGGGGAGAGACTTTAGCACCGAATCGTTTATTGGAGCTGGGCGAGATTGGCGGTTTGCCGGCCGATTCGTGGAACAATGCACTTGGACGGGGAGCCGCAGCAGCGTTAGCGGCGGCGGCGGCCCTGTCCGTTGGTGATTCAACAGGGTTAGATGGTTGTGGTGACGGTAATGGTGGTGGTGGTACGTCGTTGGATGTTCGTGTCGGACTAACCACACCTATAACACTGCTCGACGAGGGATGAACAACCGTTCTTCGGGGATGGGGAGAAAATGCACTAGGTTTCACATGTTCGTTAACATTTGTATCGAGTCTGTGTACACTGGTTTCAGTCATTCTCGTCACGTGGTCGCTGCCGTCTGCATTGGTGCGGTGGTCGATGCTGGGCCCGGAGCGTGTTGGCGGGGCCCCCATAAGAGACGGCGGATAAGCCAGCGTGCGTGGCAATGTTTCGGCTTCACGTTGTAAGTGCGCCCGGCACGCCGGTCTGTCGTGACAGTTGTCGTTAATGCACGCGTTCACAACCTCATCCGGTACAGCTGGAAACTGTTGTTTTAGCTCATGGAATAGCTGCATGATGCTGATGTTAGAGCAGTCGCAGGCGCCGCGACCTACAGCCGGCCTGCGTGCCGACATCGCCGGCCATCTCCGCACGGCTCACCTACACACAACATACATACATATATTACAACGTTATATACATTAGTTATAAACACATACATATTATACGTACTAATGTACATTATATAGAGTTATATACATGTATAAGTAACAAGTAACCACTAGCCAAACTACTGATAACCTATGTGTGTGTGTGTGTACATGCTAAATTAGCTGATGCAATCGCTAATGTTAGGGTCTAAGTACTTGGAAGATGCATCACTTTCTTTAGTCACTTAACATTTGGACAAAAATAATTCAAACTTTAGACACATCAGTTAATTCTGTCAGCGGTAAGTCAAATATAGGCCGCGAACGTATATTTTTAATTGTGCTCAACCATGTTCTGTTTGCATATATGACGATATCTTATAGCGGACGGATTGGTATGCTTCTATAGTACTACCGCTCAATTTATGATTCGTCTTTTTCAATGTATTGCAATATAAGATATCGTTGCTTTATGTAGCGATATATTATCTGTGTGTTTATACAAATGCACGATTGTTATCCACTAACAAATCGTATTATCTGGCGTAAATCCAGAGAGACCGTTCCGCGGAAAATTTGTGTGGCCAATCTGCAATCTAGGGCAAAGAACTTTGAAGAATAGCCGACATATGGGACCGATTAATTTATTTACCTGCCAAACAAATTCTCTGGAAAACTGAAAAGCAATGGAATTTACAAAACATAAGTTTACCAGTAAATATTCTGCAATCTGTTTACAGCAGCGTACAAGGTTTGAAATAATTCATCCAATACGTAATTAATTACTGATTGCTTATTGAATATTTCATTGCCTCAGAAACGGAATTAGATCGGAAAAATGATGAATAAACAAGTTAAATTGAATGTGTAAAAATAGCATTTCCCTTTAGTCATACACTGATATAAACGCACAAGTGTTTGCCGGCAATAATAATAGTACATGAATTTCTAATCAACTCAAGGACACATACCATATCATTACATCAGGTATATGTATATCTGAAAAAATAAATCAAATTGTGTTCTATATAAAATTTGGCATTTTATTGACCTCTACACTTCATTTGATGTTTAAGAATAGCATTTGCTGGTAAACAATTCCGGGTTACCCGGAACCCACAAACACTAAGTTTTAAAATACTATGCTGACTTAAGATTTCTAATTTAAACAGAAGCCCAGAAAGTAACATACTAAAGGGATTTCAGTAGTTCCGCATTTGGAATTCAATTGTACCATATGTATATTTAGCACAGTAATAAAAAGTATTTTTATAAGTACATCATTCTGGAAACTATGTCCAGCATATATTTCACTTTTCGTATATTTTCTGTATTTCATATATCATGTAACTTACAAGAAAAGGATTCTAAATTTAGACATTTAGTATGCAACAATTACAAGTTATTCTGGGATTTTGTGAACGTATCTGACCATGAAACAGATATATTTATACAGTAACACAATTCTCTTTGTATTAGTATCTTACACCTGTGAAAAACCTTAACTTTTTCCTAATAAAATATTCTATTCATATTACAAATTATAATTCAAAATGTTAAATAAGTATAATTTAAATGTCAAACTAATAAGGAAAAGTAAAGTGGAAAATATTTTGCTAGTATAATATTAATTCAAACTGTTATAATGTAAGGATATGAATGATTATGGTTATTCTCTATAATATAATACTTTGTCTTTGCACTGTATTTAATATAGTTTTGCTTAATATAATTCTAGAACTGAAATATAGAACGAATATACTCACACGACGTAATGATAGTTTTGATCACATATAATGATGATGATGAAGATGATTACTAGAAGAAATGTCAATGTATCAGTTTAATTACGGACATAGTTGGATGAGTGTCAGCAATGGAACTTGCAGGGATATTTACTGCTTATTTACCGCAGGTGTTGTCCTAGAAAACACCTAGTTTCTCAAATTCTTGCCAAGAACCTTGTACAGTTCTAATACACGCACTTATAAAAGTCTCCATCCGTAACTGTTTTATTTTTGCAAATTTTCTGACATCTTTTAGAATCAGCAACAAGACAGTCTTGGCAAACAAAGACAAAAAGGTTGTGGGTAGATGGTAAGTTGAAAAAATAGCAAAGGTAGAGAGGTACATACATACATACGTACAACACATGTGTATACGAGATTAGAAAATCATGCGACCCGTACCGTACCATATAAAGTCGACAATAGTGTCCTGGACTCTTGCACTCGTATTTACTATCTCTACCAAATTACAACAAAGACACCACATCATGTATATACTTGTACACTTCATAACCGATAAACAAATATCTAGTTATGCAATAGTAATAAAAATTCTTCAAATTATTACAGGACAAAATACATTCGACATGTAAACAAAATAAATGACATGTTCCAAAAAATATGCATGCCAAAACAGTATTTAAAAAATCTTTCACTTATAAATAATGTTTTTATTCATGTAATATTCGGGAATGACGATACGAATTTATGCATCCATATTAAATATTTTAACATTTATTTGTATTTTAATTTCGAGATAAAACTTGCCATAAGTACAGTACCATGTGTAAGAAAGTAAAAACTAGAACATCTCTGGAAAACAAAGGTGAAGTGATCAAAATATAATGAATAGAAAACTTCACCAAGCATGATACTGCATAAGCCGAAGATACTATACATGAAAATATACAATGGCATAATTACAGTTGTGAAGCCGTTTATACACACCTTGGGTGTTTATTCCGCAATCAGGATTTATAAAAAAATAATTTTCTGAACCGAGTTTGGCACGGGTGTCGCGTGGGGCCGGTCACATGTTCTGAATGTACACACATTTTCATAAAGAGACACCTTCGCACTTCTTAAATTAGATATATTTGACGACCACATCTGATTTTACATCTAACTCTCATTCATGTGCCTCGGCCACCCCGATACAGATATCAGTTCATATCAGTCAACACTGTGACACGTTATGTTAATTTCACTAATTTGTACACACACATAGGCAGGATTCATGTATTTACATTGCAGACATTTAGAATCG
This sequence comes from Calosoma granatense, assembly GCA_022063505.1. Lineage (NCBI taxonomy): Eukaryota > Metazoa > Arthropoda > Insecta > Coleoptera > Carabidae > Calosoma > Calosoma granatense. The sequence continues at coordinate 316,845 of JAGJTL010000016.1, forward strand.
GATCTTATAAAAGGAGCCAGAAACTTAACACAATGTTGAAACAAGCAAAATCATAAATGTCATTTCTTAGATTTTATGTAATGCTAGTAAAAGGATTATTGTGCAATAAGTAAATATTACATTAAAGGAAAAGAAAAGCAATCAACTGCAGTGTTAATTTAGTCTACTCTCAAACTTTTTATTATTATTTAACAAATAATTCTATTTACTTGCAATTACAAAAAACAATTAGTTTGAAAGCTGTTGCTATAGTAAAGGGTCTAGTAGGGAAACTTGTGATTTTAAAATTTGTTTTTGCTAGACACTGATGTTGTGGGGTGAATTGTAACTATCTTCATACTCTTGTTTATAGCATATGATTTAGTAATCAAATCAACTCATAGCATTACTAGCACATATTTCTTGAAGATAATAATGTAATGTTAACAATATTATTATAGTAACTTTTTTTATTAATAAGTACTTGCTTTCCTGAACTTGATAAGTTCAGTTGGTTTAAAAACTGGATGGAATGACGTCTGATATCACCCGGGTGACAATAGATACTATAGTAGGTACTATTTTTTCAAAACAACATCATATTTAAAGAAATGTCACCATTGCTCTGGAGATGATAGAACACGTTATGTGAAATATAAGTGAAAGAACAGGAGTCATCTGATATTCGAGAGTTAAAAAATACGTTTCTCAATAGTAAGATTCCGATTTAGGTAGTGCAAAACTAGATGGACACCATATATTCAGGTTTATAAGGTATGACGTTAATAGGTGGGTTAACATGTTTACATTTGTTTTATAACTGTGCTCAAAAAAACTACTAAAATATCTTTTATATGTCTTTTCAGAAGATAAAACATACATATGTATGTAGATATACATATATGCAGACTATAGAATTCTCGGAAAGCAATTTAAATATTCAAATAAACGCATACAATTTCAATATCATTTAAAATCATGTTTTTACTGTAATATATAAAGGAAAATATGTAAGTAATATACAATTAATTTGGATAAAAGTCAGATTAATGCATTAAAAAATATAAACCAAAAGAAATAATTCTTCTAATTTGAAGATACTTTCGGAAAAAAGTACATATTTAAAAGAGCAAATAAGCGCGAGGTGTTCATCATTATTGTGTAATAAATATGTCACAGAAAAGTACATTCCTATTTATAGTCCAGTGCAAATTCAAATCAATATAATATTTATAGAAGACACAAATTTAGTGAAAGCATAATTTAGTGTACGAAATTCCAGTGCGTGTCTATTTTTTTGTCGTCGTCACCTGTCAAATCCGTAACTATAAAAACAGAATAGAAATAGCACTAAAGAAATATAAAAATAAGCCTCGACTGCTACACTAGCGGTAACGTTTTTTGATTTACGAGTATATTTTATTATGGAAATGACAGGTCTAGCACAGTTGTTTTCTGAAAATCTGATCAACAGTTTGCGCAGTGTATGAGTATGACTGACTGAAATAAATGAGTAAGCCCCACGACAGAACACCTGTTCATTGTTTTAGCAATGCCAATGGTTAGCCAAGGTTCTTTTTAGACATCGCTAGACTACACGGCTACACACTACGTCGCTGATGTGATTAGCTAGCTCTAGCTACAAATTCTACTAGTAACTACTACCTACTAGCCAACCGCCAATGGACTTGGCCACTTCCCATCCGATAATCATATATACATATACATATATGATACATACATACTCATCACACACATATACATATGCATCCGCACGAAACTTTGGCTTCTATATTCGCATTATATTCTAGAAGTTACACTTGCACTCGTTAGCAAAGAACGCAATAATCTGCTATCGCAGGTTACATGCATCCGCGACAGAATGTCACCCGTAACAATCACATTTACCACACACTGGCTTATGATTCATTTCATTTTTATTCATAAAACGTCTGTACACACAAATGTACAGTATTATATTTTATATTGCAATTGTATTCTATTAATACGCAGAGGTAGGAATAAGGGACAAGATATTCGTTAAATAACCCGTTTTCTTCATAGTCAGAATAAACGGTGGGTCGAATGATATAATCAAAGTAGTTATCGTATTACTTCCTATAGCAACGCAAACCACAAAGTAGTAGTTCCGTGAAATCACACGTCTCATGTTCCCGTTGGCGCAGGCAAGTTTTATACTACACTTTTAATATAAGAAAAAAAAAACGTATGATGTTAAAATTACTTTAAATTGATTTACGAAGAAATAAAATATTTTTTTCTGAAACAGTTTCAACATATTTTTCTAATACAATCAGAAGATAAACAATTACATACAACATATTTTCCAAAGATAAAACTGCAATATTATCAGTGTTTGTATTAGTTTTACAAAATACACATTGTAAACAAATACATTAAAAGTATGAATTCCTAAAACAAATTTGAGCACATTAACATTAGTAAATATATCTATATATTAAACTGTAATTATTTACATTTAAATTTAAAATTTTTTAAAATAATTAACAAACCAGATTATTTAGTCAACAGGAAGTTGAGCTTATTATTTTTTTTATATGTTCCCAACTGCTTAATAAGTAATATTAACCAAATTGCATATTACACAATGAATAACATTATTACGTATGATAAAAATCATATAGTGACTGCGGATTTCTTTCTTTCATATTAATGTACACAATTACATATAATTAATACCATTGCAGTGAATAAAATTTCTTGTGATGAATTTCTATTCTACCAGAACAACATTTGAACAAAATTATTATTAATATTTTTTGTTGTAATGAATAGTAGGCTCGTGTGACTCATAATCATGATACACAATTAGCATTCTGTTAGTGGATCGAAAAAATCCCGTTATGTATACAAATGTAAACAGGAAAGTTGCCCTGTACACTGGTCGGTGACTAATACAAACACTGTGTCTATTTGATACAACAGAAATGCATGTTTAACATTACAAGAAGGGTCACAATGAAAATCACTAATTACCTTCCTTATCTACAGATAGTACTTGTCTATTTCTGCAAAAGGAATATATTATTTAATGGATAACTAACTTTCTATAGGGAAAACCATGTTTTCTAGCAATGCCATGACATATGACCATGTACACGTCGTAATCACTGTTCAGAAAAATGATGCAATTTATATTTCATATGTACAAAATCTATTTTTTTCTGTATCATTAATATAATTTTTTAGGATTTAATACAGAAAATATACCTCCATAATAACAAATATTTCCGCTAGCATACTAGAAAATTACTACAATAATTCACAACATACACAGCACAGATACGCTTTGTTGAATCCGCAATTACTGAATCGTGGCAAACATAAAACAATCTTTTTTTGATTATTTGTATTTACAATAACTAATTTCAATAGAGCGTGTGATATATATTCTGACTTTTTCGGAGTCTCCCAATTCGTCACATTTTTAACAACTGAATCCCTTCTAACAAAATTGACAAAATTGAATAAAAATATTGTTATCCACAACTAGAACAATGTGGTTATAATAACACGTAGGCATAGGTTTTTATCGATATTTCACTAACTCTGTTTACATGTAAATTAACACAATTTACACAGATATTATTCAAGGTAAGGTAAAAAGAATTATATATTGCGCAATTGTAAATTGTCTAGATTAGATTCAAGCTTATTATGATAAAGAACAAGGCTGTTTGGGTGTAATGTGATCACACTTGTATAATGACTATGGATTAATATGTGCTAGTATTTCATACATGTAAGAAGAAACAATAAACATCCGATAACAAAATCAGTGTTGACATATCACAGTTTCATATTCATTGCCAACCACACAATTTATTGTAAAATAATATTGCCATACGTAACACATTATTTTCTTCTATTCTGACATCATAACGGGTATGGTATTGCAGAATACGTTACTAACACCCCAAATATATATCAACGCCCCCGTAAAATGAAATTGTGTTGTGTTAAACCTTTCCACAACAAGTCAGTGACAAACAGAAAGATGGTATGGACTAGTATAAGAATAGACACATGGGATGTCCGTGCATATTTACTTAGAAGAATAAATATCATTTACAACTTTTTTATTTCATTATTTATGTTTTTTATTATTTTTTTGAAAGAGAAAGCGGAGGCGTCTATGGTTGACGTCAGAGATTGACGTCTTGCATTCCTATCACCTCTAGTTGTCTAAGCGGTCATTTTACAAATTAATTTAATAAATATATCAAATTCTACAGTGTTAAATTGCCAATAATGTACTTTTTTCAGAATTCTATTGGTTCACAAGCTCCTTTTCTTTATTAGGAAGATGAGGGGGCGAAGTTCTAACCAAAACTTACCGATGTCACATAACAAACAGCTTCTTTAGTATATTTAAATAATTCCACGTGAACACTTCTTTAACACCACAAATCACAAAAAATAAACAAGTCGAAAATGACAATTCATGTAGCTGATTTTAAATTTATATTACTTTCTGGCGTATGAATGAATTCCGTCAGTGGTATCACAGACATCGTTGACTTTTCTATTTGTACGATGGTTGATCTCTTGACAGTACTGCCATCAGTTGTAGATCGCGTACTTCACTAAGTAATTCTAAAGAGCGCGAAATATAAATGATTGATTCTTAAATCGATCTTTAAATATATTGACAAATGTATACTTTTAATTGTAAAAATAACGCAGTCATTAGAATGCAAAAATTTTAAAATTTATTTAGTTATATAGATTTTTTGATACTATTAAAGTGATATATTAATTTGGATCAGTTACATAAATTTTATTAACATTTTGTTTAATTCCATTAAAAACGAAATACTTAAAGATAATCTTGTATATCTATATCTAAACTTTTATTTGAACAATAGTTAATTGTTTTTATTATTTCACTGTATAGAAAATATAGATTTAATGCGTGCAAAACATAGATGAATATTAATGTTACAATTTTCTTCGTTTTTTTGAAAAAAAATACATCCTAATCATGATATTGATAAAAAAACAATCCCAAACTATGAATGTTAATTTATT
>JAGJTL010000016.1:331455-342640 GCA_022063505.1 Calosoma granatense
TCAAATCTGTCATCATGCATGACTTTTAGATTACCGATAAAATAAACCGAGTCAAATTCAGTTTAGTGGAGTGTTAAGGAATGTAAAATAAAAGTGTATGAAAAATACACAAAAACGCATTATTTCTGTGTTGTCGGCACAAAGCCAACAGTGTTAATGCGACATTGTAATATTTCACATAAAATTAGGCATTGTCTCAACGATCGTAGCTCGAATCCCGATACTTATGTCAAATTCTTAACCTATGCAAAAAACCGGATTTATAATTTCAGAGTAAAAAATAAATAAAAGTTAAGTTCCTTATTTTATTATATAGGGTAAACCGGCCATTCTCTCTTTAAAAATGTTATCAAAATTAAACTAACTACAGTTATCGGCAACCGTTATTTAATATTTCTCCACCACTAAGCTACGCTACTGCCGTTTATCTTGACAGATTAACAAAATGTTTAGGTAATAATTTTAGAAAATTTTCCTCCCTACAATTCTAGTAGTAATAATTTGTATAGGTAAGTATATTTACCACAGAACTGTATTGTTCTTCGTGTGGTATAGGGCTTATTATAACATCGGTGACTTCATTAAACCAAATTCGTTGTGTGTGGTTGTATGTTTTGATAGCTATATACTCTTTGTAAGTATTGAATCTCAATTCGACGCGGGCGCCGTGTATGTTTACCATTCCCCACAAAGTGAACTTTGGTAAAGGTTCCTAAAAAATGCTTTAATTACATACAACATATAAACATCACATACTAAAAGACTTACATCTCTATTTTTGAACCCAGCCATTACATTTTTCGGCGCTTTCCTTAACACGCACCTACTTTGTATTTCAAATCTACAATTTTTCTCCATATTTGTTTACTAACAAGTAATTCGTAGTCTTGCGGAAACTGGGGACCAAAATGGCCGCTATCAAAACGGTATTTGTCAAATTATTATGATGTCTATTGCGCAGGCGCAGTATCTATTAAAATAATTTAATTAATGTACGAATTAATAATAAATTCATCATTCACAAACGCTAATATTGTTCATTTTTTTATTTGTATTACTACATATGCAAAAATATAACGTATATTACAAATTTAATATACCTATTTCACTCGTACGCACTTCATATGTGTCTATATTTTTGGCTATGTAGCAGACATGTAGCAGGGGATATAAATAAATATTAAATATCATATTTTTCAAAATTTACAAGTATATACAAGTATCATAATTTAATGAAATGTACACTGCAACCTTGAATATATATGTGTGTAGTTGCGTAGTTTAAGTGTACAGAAAATAGTATCTTGCAGCATCTTACATATCGTATTCAGTGAACAGCTTGACAGATAAATCAGAAAATGGCTCATCGCAATATCAGTATTGTTCATTGGGATCCGGAATTAGAAAAGCATAAATGTGGATATTGCAAAAAAACTGATTCTAACTGCAGTTATGGTAAGTAGTTAAATACATTCATGTAATTATTACGCGACTTACATAAGATTTGAGGTTAACTGTCACAGCTAATTTGCGTGTCAAATTATTCATTATATTTTTAACATTAATATATTTAAGGTATGTGGGCGGAATCTCTGACTGTAGAAGATTATCAGTATTTAATTGATAGAGGCTGGCGCAGGTCTGGAAAGTATTGTTACAAACCTGTAATGGATATTACTTGTTGTCCCCTGTATACAATAAGGTATTTAGACGAGTACCTTTTTAAAGAAATAAACCCTATATTTTTATAGTAAACTTAACAAAACGAATTTATATAGATGTAATGCGAAAAATTTTAAATTATCAAAGTCACAGAAGAAGATAATTAAACGAGTAAATCGATATCTCTCAGACTCTTTGGAGGATACAAGTTTTGAAGATTTTGAAATGCGTTCAGAAGAAATATATACTCAAATGAACCATGAGAAACCTATTGCAAAACTCAGTGCAGAGGAAATTGCAATTGCAAACAGAGGATTTTTTATTGATGCTAACAACACATTAGAAACACAAACGGCTATTGATGATGAAGAAAATACCAGTACCAAATGTAATAGACAAATTGGATAAATATGTATATATTTAGTAACACTACTATTTTTCAGTTGAACAGTCAAAGATGAGCACTTCCACATCTCCAATAACTTCTAAAAGTTATAAACCAGGTGTGTAGAGTATTTGGTATTGTAGAAGAGAAAGATTAAAATGATATAATTATTTGTTTAGGTATTGGCGCAGACCTTTCAAAACCACCATGTAAAAAAGCAAAACTACTCCGTCTGGAACGTAAACAACACAAATTAGCAGAAAAGGGTATAATACGTCCAGTACAAAGTAATGGAGCACAACCACAAGAGAAGTCATTGGAACAGTTCCTAAATGACATATCAGACACACCTGCCCATCGTTTAAAGGTATTTGAAATAATATGAACGTCTAGAATATTCTATTGTTGCCTGTGCTTTCAGCTCAACATCATATATGCTTGGTGAATTGAATTAATCATTCGCTTGGTTTTTGTTTTGTATAATTTATCTGAAGTGGGTGTTATGAATGGCTATTTAGTATACGGTAGTGCTCAGTCTCATATATGATTTATCTTTAACTATAGCACTACAGTAATATGTAATAGATATGCATATGGTAGGTGAAGTTAGTCCTGACGGGCGGTAATAACAGAGACTGGTCTCAAATCCGATCACAGGAGTATCCAGTCTATCGGAAGTACCAAATCAGGGTGCACGGTGATCCGCCAGATAAATGTTCAGAGAAACAGTTCACTGGTTTCCTCTTGGAATCTCCAGTACAGGTGATACACTCACTCGGAATATTCTAGTATTTTATCTAAATACATACACGTCCACTGTTCCATGAAAGTTACAATTTATTTTAATAGTATCGAACAGTTATTTACAGTAAAGTTAAAAGAAAAATTCTCTAAAAGGTAAAGTTTCTTGCAACCGTGCACATGTAATGTAAAAATCTATTCTTTAAATAAAATATTTGTAAAAAATTATCTTTATTATCATTTAATTATATTTCGTAAGGAAATTAACGTACTGATGATGGTTTCTTTCATAAGTATATTGTAATCTAAAAATAAAGAATCAAGATAAATTTTGTTAAAACATGTAATCATTTGTTTACAGTACATAAAATTTACTTCTGGTCCGCCGAGTGGTTACGGATCTTTCCATCAACAATATTGGCTGGATGACAAGTTGATTGCCGTAGGTGTCATTGATATTTTACCGAAATGTATCAGTTCAGTTTATTTTTTCTATGATCCAGATTATAGACATTTAACTCTAGGCACTTATGGTTCTTTGAGGTGAATAATGGAAATATACGTGAAGAGTATTGAGTATTGTTATGAAATGTTTTCTTTCAGAGAAATATATTTTGTACGAGAGATGCAGCGGCAGGTCCCTGCTATCAAGTACTATTATATGGGATTTTATATTCATTCTTGTCCAAAAATGCGTTACAAGGCCAACTTACATGCTTCGTACTTACTTTGTCCGGAAACTTACGTCTGGTTTCCTATTGAGCAGTGTATTCCGAAACTTGATAAACAAAAGTACTGCAGATTCAATGAAGATTCGACAGCCGTTGACAAGGACGCATGCTATGAACCGAGTGATATGGATCCATTAATGATTCTAGTAGGTTATAAAAACTGTGTTCCGTACAGGATTTACAGAGAAAAGGTACAAGGCAGCGAAGGTGAATATGGGCTTTTCTGTAATTTAATTGGTAAAAAATGTATTTCACGTTTACTAGTGGTTTCTAGAACAGATGACTTTGAATTGTGAATCATGAGAGATATCAAGTTGTTATTTTTATTTATACATTTTTTTAGTATAGGATCAAGTGCAGTAGATATTAGAAAAATGAAACAAAAGAACAGCTTCTTCATGTGGCTACCTATATTGGGACAATAATAACTGGCAAGTTTTATACAAGTTTCACAAATTAAACAATAGATGAAACAGGTAGTGACGTCACAGACCGTACAAATCAAGCTAAACTTTATTCCGCTCAGCTCTGTGTTAGATTTCGACAATATGCTATATATATATTAAAGTATCTACCTATGTTGGAAACGTACAAGTTGAACATTCACTGGAAATATATGCATGTACTAGGACAAGAAACCGAAAGAAATAAGAGCTGAGTGGTGGATTACACCTTGGCATTCATGCTTAAGACACAATAACATTATACTTTAAACAAAATATATATAGAATCAATTGTGAAATTTAGTTAACACACCGCCCTGAGGCCTATCGTGAAATAAATGAACATAATTACGATTATTTGCAAGTATTAGCTGGACATGGTAGAGAAGCTACTTGTCATCAATATGGTAAATACTACAGTTAGTTAATAATAAACGCAGTATTTACATGTGTGTATCAATGAATATCTGATCAAGAGTTACTGATGTCCTGTAAGTTCATTCGACATCTAGTCGACTGATCGTATTTATCATATTCTATGACTTTATAAATGTTCATTTCAAAATATTGGTACGTTTGTACAATTTTCAATGCATGCTTTTATTGAAAATATGTATGAACCGCTTGAATAACACTCAAAATAATTTTTACGTAATGAATATTTATTTGTTAAGCATTCTATATACAATTAATATTAAGTATTATTGATTTACTAAAATTATCTGTTATGAAAATGAATTATATTGCATAGATAATTTTAATTTTTAAACAGTCGATATTTCCATACGGAGAATATCTATTACAATGATAATAAAACTAATACACTGAACCCTCTGAAAACACGGTTTCGATATAACACGGTACAAAAATTGCGACAGCCCTCCTATAACACGGTTATCATATAGTACGACTTAATATATTTGAACAAGCCTCTTATAGCCCGAAATGTTTCTATCCCACATATAACAAGTGATGCGATATTTCTTTAATTAATGAATTAGCTAATATAAGCTGTTCTTGATTTTTAACCTTTGAGGAATGGTTGATTGAAAAAATTAGAGAATATCTGAAACATGTGGGAATTTCTTATTTTGCGATATAGAAGAGGACTGTTTTGTACTATGAAAAATATCGAAACGGATTATTAAACTCATATATAAAATCGTCGAACCGAACCAGTCATGTTCATCGGGTTCACGAACCGTTCCAAAACTATATTTCATTGAACCGGAACGAAAACCGAACCGGTAAAATATGATACACGAACCGAAACTAAACCGATTTTTTCAACGGTTTGCAGCCCTGCATTAAAAATATTTGTAATAAATTCCTCGGGTTTGTATTATTTCTAAGGTTCTAGAACGGTACTCCATGAACACGGTATAACATGGAACGCATTCCCCTGAATTGTATTACTTACAATACAACATGGAATGAATTAACAGTGTTAGGGGAGGGTTGAGTGTTCTGTGTTATCAATATTAACATAAATTAATTGGCAAAACATACTTACTTATAGTACGTTGTGTATATGATTATATTTGAAACGAACGAAAAAAATATACAGTGGAATACACCTATAATGAACTCGCTTGTAATGGACACTCTCTTTTTCAAAGTCCCAATTCAAACCCGTGTAAAAACCTCGGTTAAAATGAACTCGGTTATAATAAACTTTCGCCTACAGTGAACAAAATTCATTATTTTGTTCATTATAAGCGGAGCGATTAGGGACTTCTGCGATAATTATGACACTATTTCAATAATAAACAAAGTCAAATTTATTCTACATAAAGATTATATAGCCAAACCGTGGATCCAAACAAAATTAACCGATTTTTTTCAAAATATGTAATGTTAAATACATACGTTCATACATATGTATGTGTATTACACTAAGTTTTTCACATTTATTTTCGTGTTTATGTATACCTATATACGAGTACATAGTTTCATGTTGTGTTAGTTATCTTAAATCTAATAAAAACATGTCAGTAAAATAACATGAATATAAATTTGTTTAATTAGTAATTATTCTGATGAGACGAACCTCGACTATAATGGACGATTTTATTTGGTCCCCTGAAGTCCATTATAAGCGGGTTATACTGTATATGTAGAAATATTTTTGTTGTATACAATATCTGTCAAAATGTCTATAACGTAATATTGTTTTATTTACATTTAGCAGTGTCTACGGTACATTTCACGTTTTGGTAAATTGTATGTTTCATTTATAGACGATTATAATAAATATACAATAACAAATCTATGCATTTTTATTTTCAACAAAAAGGTAAATAAGTGGAATAATATATCTTTTGACATAATCAGTGAAAAAAATTTTCAAGTGATTTTTGTGTTCAAAATGATATTTCCATTCCATAATGGTGACAGTTAGCTTAATTTTTACTGTAGACCCCATATCGAATAGCTATAGTGTTCGGTACAATGTCTGTAGCATCTTCCGATTTCAAACATTTTTGCGTAAAAATCCCCTGGGATCACGAAATGACTATTACAACATATGTTCGTAGGTATGTTGGTCGTCCGCTCGCTTATACGGTTTTTTGTTCCACTCAGTCCTCCTAGACTATCGAAACGATTTTAATGAATTTTTTTACAGATACATATCATGGTCTAGTTGTGCAAGGTACTTTTTCGAAAATTCTTTTAGACCTTAAGAAATAAATTTTTTCAGTTTTTTTTTCCTTTATTTTCCAATCAATATTTTTCATAATTCGTTAATTAATTTCGATTCTCTGAAAATCTTACATATTGCAAATAAAGGTGCAAAATTAGATATATTAGAAGCATTAGAAATTTATAAATATAATTCAAAAAATAGTCATAAATGAACAATTAGATTTTAAAAATTCAATTTCATATAAATGTTTATTTTAATTTTTGATTTTAATTTTATTTGAGTCTTAGTAGTTTTTGAAAAAAAAATATTTTTTTAGTGATATAATGATTTTTTGAATTTCTGAATTTTGTTTTTGTTTGATACTTTGTTAATGTGTTGCTTATTATTTTAATTATTTGAAAATGACAGTGTTGTCGAAACATGTCATAATTTATGAATAATAAAAGTGGTATAAAACAAAATAATTGAATATATTCTGTTTATATTCTATTTTTCATAATTTTATTACATATGTAGAAATTAATAACAAATTGTTCCATATTTTTATTTTTGAAAATTTATATAACGATATAAAAGAAAAAATATTTTAAAATGAGTTTTTGACGTTTCTCTGAACAAAAGAAGATCAATTCAAAGCCGACTGGGCATTGCATTTGTTAACAAAATAAAATAGATGTTATACAGGTAACCACTTATTTTATCTTTATTATTTTATTTCTTCCAACTGTTTAGGATTATGAATTTTAAAAGTCTATTTTAGTAAATGTTAATTTCTTGTAATTTATCCAGACTTGAATATACGTCGTTGAGCTACAGGCATGGCTGTCTTTACCTAATCTAGTCTTTATGTAGGCCTAGAGCCATGCGTTTGCTAAATGCACTACTGATAAAAATGCTCGAAAAATTATATGTAATTCTAATGGTCTACCTGTAGAAAACAGGTTAGTTAAAAGTAAGATACAGGTTAGGTAAAGAAAGTGATACGTCAAAACATGTTATTGGTGTGCAAAGAAAATGATAGATATTATAGATTGCATATATATTTGGTGTAAAATTTTGTACACGTTGTATATTGTATAATATATTTGACATCACATGAATACGAAATGGCACGACTGATATCATTTTGTGGATATATGTATGTCCCGTTTCTATATCTATATCATATTTTATGAACTATATGAAAATAATAATAAGTATTCTTATTATGTACTATATTATTATTATAAACAATAAATATATACATATTTTTCTATAAATACTGTATAAGTTTGATAGAAGGATCAGTTAATTATATCTAGACTTTGGTAATTTCTGTTACATCCGGTTGCGTACCGTTATTAGGACGTTTTACATCCGTGGTTTCGGATTGGTCAAAAGCTTGGTTTTCATGGCCTTGACTCTCATGGATTCCTTTCTTAACTTCATCGTCGGAAATATTATTCCAGGACTGTATTTCTCCAGATCCAAATATACAAAATACTATGCCACTAGCAATATAAACAGTAGCTCCTATTATGAATATCATTCTCCATTCTGCCATTCCGTTCTGAAAATTAAATTTGAAAGTAAATACATGATGTCTGCAAGTTTTCGCACAAACATTCAAATACAGAGACGGTTAATAATTAAATATATTCTATTGATTGTCCACAAACAGTTTTAAAATTAATAACTTTTCCATATCCTGCTTAAATGCGATTCTGACACGTTGAATCCAAAACTGATATTTTATTTACTGTTAGCACGTAGAGTTTCCGAAATAATCCATATTGAATTCAGTACACAATTAGTAATTTTTGTATAGAGATATAAAAATGTACATTTTATTATTTACCTAAATTTTTTCATGTATTGTGTTATTGTGTCCTAACCTTTAAATATAAATTCGGTAACTATATAGAAATTATATACTAAATATTTGACGCTTTAGTTCTGGAACTTTCCAGCCATATTACTCACATTATCTCGTGTGATATATCCTGTAAGAATAGGTGTAATGAATCCTGTTGTTCCTCCAATACAGTTCACAATACCATACAGAGTACCGGCAAAATTTGGAGCAAGATCCTGAGAATTCTGTATATTGGTAATTGTAGATGCTCCATTGAATCCAAGAGACAATGTTATAATCACTACTGCTGTTACTACATTACATCCTGCTAAAATCTGCCCAAGTAGAAACAAACCAGGAATGAAATGTGCTGCAAACATCCAAAAAACACTTTAATATTACTAATTTACCCTGTTTTAATCCCAGTATCGAATGAATGAGTTCATGCGTTAAATGTATTTATTAACAAATATTAGCTTATGACATACTCTTCATCGGAGTCTTCATATTTAGGTACATATAAAAAACAATAATTGTTGTTTAAATACTTACAACAAACAATGAACCATTTTCTTATTCCTGTTACAGTCATCCATTCTTTTCTTCTAATCATATCGCCTATGGAACCAAATATAAATCCGAATGTCATTCTTGCCAAATAAGGTAATGATGCCAGTCCCCCGGAATGCGACAAGTTGAACCCGAGTACTTCGGCCATGAACTTGGGGCCCGCAGTAAGTAGAAAATATAGGCCCCACAAATTACCATAGTGCAAGATAATTAAGGCCCAAAACGGGACTGACGTAAAAATTTTTATATAAGGTGGAATTTTCTAAAAAAAAGTAAAGAATGCACAAAGAATTAAAAAAAACTATATAATGAGTATGTTTACTGTTGTATTATGTGTTTGTATTATTTTATGTGCAGTTTGTTTACAAGTTGAGAATGTATGGCTATATCATGAAATCGTCTCAAAATTAAAAACAGATATAGCTCAAACAACGGTACTTATCTTTTATTATTATTATTATTATTATCACTATATTATCCATTAGTTTTTGATCAATGTCATATTTGACGTAAAAATAAAAGCCAAATTTATTTCAATATCATATGTAACTTTTGACATTTATTTATAATGAGTACTCTGTGTTTAAATAACCAAAAAACATGCCATATTCATAAAAAATTATGTAAAAATCAAAAAAGATTTTAACTTTTTGTGGTCTGATGTCGCCACGTAAATCTTCTTGATTTTTTTGCAATTTATATGTATACTGATTTTCGTAGAAGGAACGGGTTTGCACGAAAATAAGTTTTACCTGCAGATACTTATTTCTTAAAAAAAGACAGACCGCAAAAGGTTAGTGTACGATTGGCTACGTTAGTAATACAGAAAAACATTTAGTAATTACTTTTGTTTTGGTGATAGAATTTCCTAGACATTTTGTTATGTAGTTCTTTTCTTCTTCTGAAATACGTTTATGTTGTTGCGGTGAATCAGATACAAGGATGTACCACAATGCAACCCAACAGAGACATAATATTCCTGGTAAATAGAACGACCATACCCAGCCCCATTGTTCTGAAACGGCTCCCAGTATAGGCCATGTGACCACAGTACCAAATGTTCCCCCCATCAGCGCACCAGCGAATTTACCCTTTTCTGTGGGTGGTGCCCATCGAGATATAAGGCAATGTAATGCAGGATAAACAACGCCCTAGATAAAAAAATATCAGAAACCATTAATGGGAAAATACATACCTCCGTACTAGTATCCATAATGATACACTTAGCATACTGAATTCATACGGAGAAGTCAATTATTTACGTCGTTTATTTTTTGTAAGAAATGACTGTCAGAAAAAATTCTATGTCTTTACTACAGAATTTTTATAAAAATTTATTATTTTCAATGAGAACAATATTCATTCTTATAACTTGTAGTGATTATTTAATAGTTAAGAACAGAAAAATGACATAGTTATCTACATATTGTTATTACTAGCGATTATGCAAAATTTCCGATGTGTAAAAAAAAACTCCGTAATAAATTTTGACTTTTGACTTACTCCAAGAAATCCCATGGCAAATCTGACTGCAATGACTAAGCTATAATGTACTGTCGCAGCGACTGGTGTTAAAATTGTTAATACTCCAGACAAGAAACCAGTTATCCCAACGACCTGTAGGGGTCCCCATCTCTCAGCCAGCAGACCGCCAGGTATAGAAGTCAGTATGTATCCCCAGAAGTACGCTCCTAATATTAAACCTTGCGTTTGTTGATCCCAGTTGTACCTGGCTCCATACTAGAATGTTTCATGTAAATATTAAGACCTCTAATTTGTCATTATCTGGAGACATCTAATATTTCTAAGAAATATAACTTACATCAGGAATAATGTTGTTATCGTTGTCTATTGTCACATTGTTTACAATCAGACATTCAGGTACACTGACACTTCCGTTCGCTGAATCTTGTCTTGGTTGTACCATAGCAATTAGATTTATAGACATGTTTACCCTTAGCATGTAGCTAAACAAACATGCTGAAAATATCATTGCACCAACAACGGCTCGTGTTGATAACACTGTAGAAAATTAAACACGATAATAATATATCCATACGCATATAAAATTGTATCATTTCAATTGTACATCGGTTATACACAGTGCTTTTTTATAAGAATAAAAGGTGCCGGAACTCACATCTTATTAATCTTTTATTTAAAAAATTATAT
>JAGJTL010000016.1:352402-363341 GCA_022063505.1 Calosoma granatense
AATACCTTACGTGTGACGTGTGGTTGACAATAATATAACCTAAAATTTAAGTGTCATCAAATGTATTACATACCGATACTTATACATATAAGCAAGTTTTTATATAATCACTGATTTCTTTTGATTTGTAAATACCGTGTATATAAATTGGACATTAACGTTATATTAAATCCAGCTGAATCAAAATGTGCAAGGTAATTATAATACATTATTTCAAGGATATATGTTAATGTTGTTTTTTTTTATATATACATATTATAAAATTGATAAACACTTATCTGAGAGTAGTTTATATAGTCTTTCATAGTGACAAGGCAATTCATAGTTTGTAAAGTAACGAAGCTGTTAATATTGCAAAAATGGATGAAGTAAATGGAAATGAAGTTTTAGCACAAGCATTAAAAAACCAGGTTTGTATTACATTTAATACTAAGATTCAAATTTTATTCTATTTATGATAATATTACAGGGTGTAGAATTTGTATTCGGCATTGTCGGAATACCCGTGATAGAATTAGGAATGGTATTGCAATCCGTTGGTATTAAATATGTAGGTATGCGAAATGAACAAGCAGCTTGCTATGCAGCACAAGCAATAGGCTATTTAACTGGAACTCCAGGAGTATGTCTGGTTGTCTCTGGACCTGGTTTGTTACATTGTTTCGGTGGTATGGCTAATGCACAGATCAACTGTTGGCCACTACTTGTTATTGGTGGCTCTGCACCACAGGACCATGAAGGTATTGGAGGATTTCAGGAATGCAATCAGGTACATGAAGGACATTGCATGATTTAATATCAACAATAATTCTAACATAAATCTTCCATTCAAGGTTGAATTAGCTCGACCATATTGCAAATACTCAGCTCGTCCACCAAGTGTACAACTAATCCCATTACATCTGGAAAAAGCTATAAGATTCACCAAATACGGTCGTCCAGGTGTATCGTATTTAGATTTTCCGGGTAATCTTCTGCAACAAATGGTTCCCGAACAAACTGTACCAAAGTACTATGTGTCACCAAATTCAGTTAGTATCTTCCCCGATACTGCACTAATCGAAAAGGCTGCAAATGTATTAATATCTGCAAGAAATCCACTTGTGATTATTGGAAAAGGTGCTGCTTATGCACGGGCAGAATCAGAAATTTGCGATTTCATCAAGAGCACCGGATTACCATTCTTGGCCACCCCGATGGGAAAAGGAGTTGTTCCAGATACAGCCGATGAATGCGTAGCTTCTGCAAGAACATTTGCTCTGAAGAATGCTGATGTAGTATTATTACTTGGTGCAAGGTTAAACTGGATTTTGCACTTTGGACAGCCTCCAAGGTTTTCTCCTGATGTGAAAATCATTCAGGTTATAATATTATTTAATATAAACTAGTACATAATTAAAAGGTTATGTGTATGAGTGCATGTTATAGGAATATTGACTTTATATTGACTTATAATATCTAGAAGGTGTTATTATTTTGCGTTGTAGATTGATGTATGTGCAGAAGAACTGAATAATAGTGTGAAATGTGCTGTGGGTATACAGTCAGATATGGTGTCTGCCGTCCGTCAATTAAACCAAGTTCTGAAATCACGAAGATACGCTGTACAACTTAATTCTGAATGGTGTCAATTATTAAGAGAAAATTGTAAAGAAAACAAAGCAAAAGTTCAGGTATAAATAATATTTAGCTCTAACAGTTCAAGTGAAATGAATTATTTTTTACTGTTTACACCTAATTGTAGAAAATGGCAGTGGACATTGAACCACCACTAAATTACTATGCTGTGTTCCATCATTTGCAAGAAATCATACCGAAGAACAGTGTGATTGTGAGTGAAGGGGCTAACACAATGGACATTGGACGTGCCATGCTATTGAACAATATGCCACGACACAGGTTGGACGCTGGCACATTTGGTACGATGGGTGTTGGACTTGGTTTTGCCATTGCTGCAGCCATGTGGTGCAAATCATATGCACCAGAAAAACGCGTTATATGCGTGGAAGGCGATTCAGCATTTGGATTTTCCGGAATGGAAATTGAAACAATGTTCCGATACAAATTACCCATAATTATTATTGTAGTCAATAACAATGGAATTTATGGAGGACTCGATAAGGATACATTTAATGACATGCGAGATACAGAAGATATATCTCAATCGTAAGAACAGCAATGTCAATTATTTATAATTGACTTAAATATGTGTTCATTTTTAGGTTACCGCCGACAAGTTTGACAGTTAATGTCCATTACGAGAATATGATGAATTTGTTTAACGAGAAAGGTTATTTCTGTAAAACAATATTGGAATTGCAAGTTGCTGTTCGTAGCAGTTTGATCTGTAAGGATCGTCCTAGTCTAATTAATGTTATGATTAATCCGTCTGCTGACAGAAAGCCACAAGCTTTCAATTGGTTAACTGCATCAAAGTTGTAGGTTTATAAATATACACACAGGTTATGATATTAAGTATTTTATATTACATATGGTTAAAATATTACTAGGTAACAATGTTCTATGGTTATCGGTTTTATGTGAATAAATTTATTTTCACCTGTATTCCTGTACATTGTTAGTATTATCGCTGCAGCCCCACTATTGTTGATAAATAAACATTTTTTTCAAAATAATACAAATGGAACTCAGTTTCCAAACCTAGTTCATAATTATACTAACTTTAATTACCTAGCGATGCTCGGGTTTCGAAAATTAATTCTTGACACTAAAATATTGAGTAAAAAATATTTTTTTAATGAATTTCACATAAATCTAAACAAAACAATCTTAATGCATTAATAATTAATTACAATATACGAAATTATTTTTATACTTGGTTTTACATATGTCAACAAAATAAAATACATGTATTAACGGTTAATTACGCACATACGTCAAATATATTTTTCTGTCAATCTGTCTACATATGTGAGGTGGGTATGGAGGTTCCCAGATACTTGTTATCGGCGTGGTTCTAAGGACTATATTTAAACACGGATCTGTTATATGGTGGTTATAGGAATGTGTAACGACCACTTTTACCTATATCGATATAGCAGGTGTTTATTTTAAAATTATTCATACACGCTACAATGTTTAGTTCGCATTAACACACATTTCATAGCTGCGATAAATAGTGAAACAAAAAACAAATTATTGCAAATCATCTTTAAACGTCAACTGGCATTTTGTGACTCTTTTTACCACATAATTTATCTATAACAAAAATATATACGTCCTCAAACCTTTTTCCGTACACAAATAGCACTTCATATAATTAGAAAATTGTGAAAACAATGCAATGGAAAATGATCTTGGAAAGATAGGATGTGCTCTTTCAATAAGATGGGTTAATTGTAAATAATAAGACGAATATATGTAATTTAATTTCCTTTATTCATTCAGAACAAGTGAGTATAAGTTTCTATATTGCACGCGCCCGGCCACCAACAGTCTGGTTCGCAGCATTACCTAATAATAATTTACCTACTTAGATACCTATGATGTACAAACGTCTCAAAAAGATTGATCTCTATTAATTGACCTAACGCGTAAACATAACATTAAACAATGAAACTCCATAACATTATAGATAGACGAAAATTATTGCTGCAAATGTCAAATTATAAATAAACACAGGTGAAAATAGCATAGCTGCTGTAATCATAATAACAAAGCATAACGGTAATAACTAAACGTTCGAATGACATTATGTAAATAATATCTGATATTATTAATTAATTAACAGTAACATGAAAGGAATGGATTTCTACTCGTACATAACAATGATTGAAAACAGCAATCGTTTTGAGACAAACAATTTACGATAATACCATGAAGTATGTAACCTAGGATACAAAACGATTACATGTTCTGGTCGATGTATCCCCTGGCCACACACTTGTCATATTTAAATACTAGTAATGGCAATATGTCTGTTTATAAATGAAACTGTTACTAAAATATCTTATATGCTGCAATAATAAATATGTGTGAACTAAATGAAATGTCCATATGTATTAAATCTGCCGATGTTGTACGTTGTATGTACAATGTTGGTTTTACGGTAATTATTATTATTATTATAAAAACACAGTTAGGTGCCATATTCCAACACGTTTAAACATTCAGAATACCAGCTGCTCATGAGAAAAATAAACTTTCACATTTGGTACAGAAAAAGCACAACATTTACAATTTGAAAACAACAATTTCACTGATCACCGATACATAAAGTACCTATATGGTGCCGGCATTCATTGTAATCATATATGTATTCTACATCAATAGAGTTCTGCACGATTACAAAATATTCCAATTTACAAGTTTCTGTTAAAATTAGAGGGGGATTCCATGAAATAACTCTGTGTACAAAAATTAATAGGTTTCTCTCGAATATTCATATGAACGGTTCAGTACGATTTCTCATTTATAAAATACGTGTTGAGCTTTCTCAATATCGATTTACATACTTACTCTGCAATATTCCGGTCAGTTTGAATAACACATCGTCTCTTTATGCCAAATATATTTTTATAAATATTTATTTATATGTTAAACATTTGAACATGTTATGAAATGATGTTTTCCGCCACAGTTCGTCAAGGCAATGGATTTGGCATGTAGCAAAACTATGCTAAAATCATATATGTATATATATATATTTTTTTTCTTTCGAATTTAAATAATTTTCTCACTTACATGTGTATGTAAATCTATAGTAAACGGATGTTATGATTTTAATAAATATTTTATGCATATTGAAAATGAAAAACAAAGTAAGATCAGTAGATTTACTAGATAGTTGAACGGAAACGTTGATTAGAATAATTGTTCAGTACTTGTTGTATTACATTTGTCTATTAACCCGATATAGTATGACGTATATGTATTTCATTTACGCGGTGGATACTAGTTTAATATTAAGCATGTTACCATGCATATTTGGGACGCAATCATAGAACCAGTGCTATTCTATCGATGTTTCATGTCCACTCGAATATATTACGCGAACATTACGTATCTTACTTTATACATGTTTTATTATGGTATTGATCTTGTATGTATTGGTAATCATCCCCTAAAATAGCGTCCGACATTTCATTTACGAATCAACTTATTTACGCACTTGTCACTTGAACGTTGAACATTTCAACAATATGTGATTGAATGAAATAGTACCTACTTAATTATCCGTTTCTGAACTCCAATGGATACCTTAGCCAGCTTACAAGATTCAATACTTTAGAATTGAACTGAAGCTTAAACATTGATAGGGACCTTCAACAATGATGTGTATTAATTTGAATGAATATGAGAATATGAGATTCTGAAGAAATAAGGAAATGTACTGTATACGTCTTATCCATAGAAACCTTCCGATTAACTAATAATAATATACGTATATATCTAAAGTTATTTTATTCGATATAATATAGTAATCTGTTTTATTTTAGTACGTATTAGTATCCACAGCGTTACCTGGCGATTGTATGTATGACTGATGACATAAAATTTTCAGTAAAATGATTAATTACAAATGAGGCGATATGAACAAGTGCATAAAACTATAACATAAGTATGAAGTCTGGAATGCACAGCCGTATTAATGTTTAACTTTTGAGAACCAATGACTCTGTTGTCAACAGCTGATTATGTCACGAGAAACAGAGATATAGGTACATACATATATTGATTTGACAGTTTGAGTATGTTTCCTAAATAATATCATTATTGTCTATGACATACAGCGATAAAACATTTAAAACAATCAAAGTTCATATTTACTAAAATTCTATAATACAAATTGTTCACATATATCTGCACGCAAATTTCATTGGGCCATGTCTCAGAGTATACCAATAAAATTATATGTGATTAATATATTACACTTGCAAGGTGATATAACAATTAGCATTGCTATACAAAATGCATATACATATAATCGACACCACAAGTAATAAGTATATGTATATGAAATATAATGCAATTTGTATTTTATTTGCTATTTCTCAAACCACCCAGTTGTTCTGTGAACATGAAACGGTTGATTTATAGAATTAGAGTAAATGTTACTGTCAACAATCAGCTGCTAACAACAAATCCATCCTCAATTCAATGGCATTGCTCGAAGCAACGACCGTTAAATATGTAACTGTCCGATGGTTGAATATGTGCAAAGGTATCTATTTGCCACAGTTTTATCAGTAGGAGAATTTTATTTTCAATTTGATAATAGTAATTAATGTCACATGGACTGAAACGTAACACAGTTTCAAAAAATAATTCTCAAATTGTACTAACTGTCAATGGCTTCGTTGTACTCGGCCCAGACGGATCCAGGGTGCGGATCGACAATGGAAGTACAAGGAAGTTCATTCAATTTACCTATATGTATCAGTTAATAACTACAAAACATCATTTAAAAAGGAAATGTCTCCAATAGTTGATACCCGCCCGGCCCTCTTTTATACTTAATATGTAAAACGTATAGTAAGTAGTCCTCCGTTCAAAACATCATTGGTAATACCTATGTGTAGAGATTTACGAACACGGCACGGCCAACAAAGTTCGGTAAGTTCAAGCATCCTGGATAATCACACGATGCACACGTAGTAGACGTAGCAGGTATATACATATCCACTGTGTCCGTTCCTCTTGTTCGTCTAGTCATGTGCGTGCCGCTTAGATGTTTGTTCCTCGTTCCCTGTGCTGGTTGTAGTACTGGTTGTTGTTGTAGTAGTTGTACTGGTAATTGTAGTTGCGCCAACATTGCCTGTGCCAGTACCGACAACGGTACCAATACCAATATTAC
Source organism: Calosoma granatense (assembly GCA_022063505.1). Classification (NCBI taxonomy): domain Eukaryota; kingdom Metazoa; phylum Arthropoda; class Insecta; order Coleoptera; family Carabidae; genus Calosoma; species Calosoma granatense. The sequence continues at coordinate 359,220 of JAGJTL010000016.1, forward strand.
TGTTACAAATGTGCTTGCCGGCCAACGTTAATTTTACTACCGTAATGTCTTTGCGTCAAGCCGCAGTCGTACCTGTATTACATTGCACCACGGGCACAGTTTGGCAACTGATGTTATTATTCGAAACAATGTTGCCAACACCGCATCCCTTCAGCTCGGTGAATATCTCCGTGAAGAATCCTGGCTCGGCGTTGATGCGTAGCATATTTGACGATAGTCTATTCACTATGACGAGGCACCGGTCCCAGAACTTCTCCTTCGAGTCCTCGACCAGAAATGGTTTCAGTGGATATGATATTTCGTTGCCCATGTATGAGTACGACAGGTACAGACAGGTTAGGACAACGGCCTGCAAATCCTGTTCACATTCGATATCCTCTTCTACCAGATCTCGGACGAGCATATACACGAACACAACATTGGCGGGATTGATGAATGCAACATCCTGTCAACACATACACATCAACTTTCAGTACATGATTGTATCGACTGTTAGCAAATACATTTCTAACATTTTACATAAAGGATGCAATAAAAAAACGTCAAGTACACAAGGTACGGTAAACAACTTCTGAAAATTCTACACAGGTACAGTATTACGTTCATTTCAGGAATAATTTGTATACATATTAAATGCAAACTATTCGAATAAACACAAATTTAACAAAACCAAATGTAGACTAAAATAAATAAAAATAATTAAGTACATAAAAGAACGTGATGTTGCACCCCTTCCCTTAAATATGCATCCATGTCATGGAATTTGTAATATACATATATGATTAGTAGTGCATGATAACAAAGCTTAGCGTGCAGACTGTACCATGTATAGTAAACGTCTAACTGTAAACTTTGTTGCATATTTGTAAAAGCAATTATTTCGCAGCATAAAATATGGTATTAACAAATGTAATCTGTCCTTTAGATTGAAAGCACTATGAAATTATTGTGTAATTGGACTAAAAAATATAAACACAAACCTTACTCTAACAGGTCAATTTTTTGTAAATAAAATCTACGTTTGCTTAATATACTGTATTATTTTCAAGAATGAAACAAAATATAATGAACTTATTACTGGAATAGTTATTAATATATACGTATATACATATAATAATAGACTGTTTGAAATAAAATAAAAGTAACTCAATTCAGTAATGGATATACATAAATATGTCAACGTATATGGTATATCTGGACGTCTTTAGAACTACAGACGGCGCCGACAGCGTCGTACCAAATCGATAAGCGACGTCACAGCCGCTCGGCTAAGTCAACAACGTCACAGCTCGACGCCTGGGTATTCACCAAGAATAATATGGTGGTCAACTATGTTTACATCGGAGGAGTCCATTCCGATACATGCAGGGTGCCATTGGATAGTCATGTGCACTTTGGGAACAATATGGCTGTCGTACGATACATACATACACATATGTATGTACATAGTCCTTTTATTCATCACACCAACCAAACATGGATTTAGGTTTCATTTCAACACACTGGTCTAGTTCGGACATTAAGAATATGACTTGGATAAAGGTAACGCCGAAGGTACATATATGTATGTGTGAAGAATATTACCTGCCAGCCTTGAAGGAGCAAGCTTCTGTCGACTGCCCGGAGCCACATGACCGCATCGCCAGCTTGGAAATCACGCAGCCTGTAGCATTTGGCGTGCAAGTACATGCCCAGACATTTGAGCAGTTCGGATGTGGATGCCTGGATGACAGTCTTCTTTGGAACGGTCTGGATCACCTGGCTTGATACGGAATTCTGAGACAACAACGATTGCTTGGGTGCCAGTTTCTCACAATTCACATGATGGTTGGTGTTATTATTGGCATTGTTCACGCGCACAATATCCAGAGTTAATGCTGACGAACCAATGGACTTGTTTCCCGTATAGTATGAGCTCTGTTGTTTTTGTTGCTGTTGTTGTTGTTGTTGTTGCTGCTGCTGCTGCTGTTGTTGTTGTTGCTGTATGTTCTTGTTTTTGTCCACGACAATGGGATGGATATTATCGACAAGTGGTTGCCTGAAAACAGTAACGTTTTTGTTTTTGTTATCGAGTTTCTTCTTGTTGTTGTTCGCGGTGGAGAACCGCTTCCACGACAAGGCATTAATGAACAATGAGTGTTTCTTGAGGTTCTTTTCGAGGGCGTTCTTCTCCGATATAATTCTAGCGTTATCATTGTTATTGATGTTGATATTGTTGCAGTTGTTCTGCAGACTATGGTTGTTACTGTTCGTATGATTGTTTGTGGTAGGACAGACGGTGGACGCGGGCACCTTGTTTTCACGATTCTTAACGTTATTCAGTTGTTCATAGGAGAAATTGTTCAGAGTGAAATCACCATTCGTTGTGGTCGTATATACGGGACGCCTCTCACGAGGGCTGAAGCTGAGCACGGTGCCCATGCTGGCCAGAGCCGCCGTTGTCGTCGGGAGTCGATGCACACGCACACCTTTTGCACCAGCTTCACCGACCGACCGACAAACTCTTTATTCTTTAATAATAACACATTACACATATGCGGACACGAACGTCAATAGCTTAACGACAGTGATCAACAAAAATTCCGAATCTTCGTAAAACAATACGTCCAATACGTTTTATAACAACTACACTACGTACTATATAAGAGCGAAGCGAACTAGCGAGAATAGGGCTAACACCCCTAAGAGGTTCGATCCAGATCGCACCACGTACAGCGCCGGCGCCAGTGGTCGCCCGGACAACCCTGTGATGTCATCGTTGAATCGATAGCCGTCTGTGCAAATCACCCTACGCAATTTCAACCCTAAGATGACGACTGTTACATGCAGTTTTCGCGAGAAACGGCTAGCACGCTAATCATGACCACTATATAGAATTTATTTATACCGAATCAAGTGCTCCAGACGATGCTAATCTACTATTAAAAGGTGCCTGCATCGCATTATCATCATCTCTCGCTATTCAAATAATTATTTCAACATTTATTGTAATATGTCAATATCCACTGCACTATGTATTAACATTCTCTCACCGGGCAGAATGCATTTCTAATACATGTTTATTTGTCCCGTATATAAATAAAGCATCGAGTATTGATTTCATCTACACTAAGTACAAATAGAACTGATTTATTTTAAAACAATCTGACATTCTTTCTATCTGAACACAAGATTAGAATGGCAACCTACATTACATATATGCTCTGCATTAGTCTAAATCTTTTCATCACAACAATTTTTCACGGACAAATACGTTCTTGTTTATATATAAAAAGTCACTATAGTATAACCGGAATTTTAATGGGGTGATAGGTAATGTAATTTTAATCTGCAAAAGAGGAATTTGAGGGTACCAGATAGATTATTCATATATAGTGTTATTACGGTATGCTTGAGTTGAAAATTAGAATGCTACCATATTTAAGCTTGCCAATATGTCCGGGATTTTATTGGCTGTCCGGAATAATGCCCAGGATTCAAAATATCTACTGAAGTATTTATATTACTTTGATAATAATATATTAATATACGTAGATGAATCGAAAATGAAGTAATTTAAGTGAATTAATTCCTTTGCACAGGCAAAAAAGCGATATACAATAGGTTTTAACTTGTCTGCTATATCCTTGGCGTCAATTTTGATGTATATTAATGCTGGTATTTTGTAACGTGAGCGGACAAGTAAAAAAATTACTTCTTTTTAAGATAGCACCAGAAATTAATGAACGGTAATATTTAAAATATAACACCTGTCTCATGTTCTTTTTTGTGAATGTAACACAATTTTTTTTTTAATTTTTTCTTTTATCAATCGCATTTTTTTAAAGTGATATATAAATAATAGTTAATGAATTAATATCATCTTAGCATACCAAGCATCTACTCCCAACCCCGCGGGCTTATGATTTGTTTATTAATTAAACGACAAAACTTTTATTTCACAGTCATCTCTGTTAATCTCTGCCACGGCTTATGAAAAATCCACGTCATTTATTACAGCATTTTAATAATTATTATTAAGATTTCCCGGCCTCATATGTGTTCTATTAAATAAATATTTAGATTTAAATGAGGTTATAACGAAAACTATGAAACAATACTAGAATAAACAATATTAATTGC
>JAGJTL010000016.1:399570-413829 GCA_022063505.1 Calosoma granatense
CACGATTAAATAGATAAAATTAAAATCCATGTTCATGAGAATAATGATCTGAAGTAAGAAATTTGTACAATAATTATAATAGTTGGTATAGTGTATCTATGTGTGTTTATTTTTAATGTGAAAATAATAATATAGTTTTTAAAAAAGATTGAAACTGAAATTAATATGACATTTAGGTCACGAGAAATATAAACAAAAAACAAAATGTTTTGTGTCGAGGTCCATATCTTAAATGCACTGATCTGCCCGATATTTGGTTATAATTTATATAATACGCAATACTATTTTTGTAAGAAAGTATACGTCGATGCTAATAATTATTTGCAAATATGAAAATATTTCAGATATTGCATGTAATAACAAAGATAACCGAGTAAGGTAAAAACCGGTTTGAAAACTCTAATCATATGACTTAATATTTATTTATTTCGTATTATAAAAGTCATATTTCAAAAGAAGATAGTTATTAAAAAACATATACGTATACTTCGTCTATAATGCTGGTTATACTGACCAAGGCAAAAAGCACTGGTAATGCATATTCAGTTGTAAGATTACCAATTTCCCTTCGCGTTCCGCAACCAACATAACACAGTTGTCATGAACCTCAGACCGTTGAGTAAGAATAAGTAAGCGTGAATAATAATGATGTGCTAAAAGCTATCGCAAATATATATTTACACTACTTATTGTAACATTTGAAATTTTATTGAAAGACAATTAACACAAATTTGCTAATTTGCATTTCTCTTTTCTTTTAAATTAAACAACACCAATAATACCGTTCCGTTTAACGTCATTTTATTTCGTCAACAAAAGTGATGAACTGTAACGCCTTATTAATATGTGTTTGTCAAAATTTAACCTTTATTAGCACATTTATTCGTTATAACGGACTCAAAGAATATTTTTAAAAACTATTTACGCATTTCACAACCGGCAAAGCAACTGCGAGGTTTGTCAATCAAGCTACTTGTCATTTCGACAATGATATTTCCGTCATTTTACATTTTGATTTCATATGACAAGTTCTCAGAATATAATTAAAAATTTGAACCTTATACAGCATTTAAAAATTGCTTAACAACGTATTATTTACCAATGTATTATCGAATATGTAAAAATTTAATTTACTGTATGTTCATATGTTCGGAAAGTTGATGCGCCATCAATTTTGTAAAACGAAACAATGAAGTATTCAATATAAAACGTTAATTGATGAAAACTTTGGTAAGCAAGTATACTTACTGCTGAAGAACACATTGAACACTTACCCAGTCATAATATTTCGTAGCGAAATTTTGATCCAGTTTCTCCAGTGCATATGTAGAGATATTTTAACACTTGTTTTCTATGCCGGTTTTTTCTACACGATAGTGGACTGTGAAGAGTACCGAAAAACACCGAAATGTACACGCGATCACGGGCAATCATAAACGAAAGCTTGACCGGCGATGCAAGCTCCATGTACTGCGTCTGCGATCATTATATAAATAATATGTACCTTACATACAATAATGTAGCTAGCTAGAAGCGTGCCAGTGGCGTGCACAGTTTATTTAATCCATACTCAAATACACCGTAGTGTTGAGCGTACGTTGTACAACCGAATGTTTGTTGCTTGTTACGAGCTAATTATGACAGATTGTTATTCTAAGTATAATCTAGCCGTCTACAAACAGCTTTGACTCGTGTAACTCGCAGAAGAAATTTCGTGGTGTGTCGTAGAATGGTACAAGAGAGAAAATGATATGAAATGGTATCATGGTATCTGTGAATAGTCAGTCAATCATCGTCTAGTTACTCGCCCCGCTAACTTACGTGGACCCCCAGTTTTCGCGTCGCACGCGTGACGATAACCGGTGCGGGACCATGGTGCCGACTCTTCATGTATAGTTAAATTATCCTTGTTGCAATTATTTCATTCATAGTGAATACGAAACTGGTACGTGCTTTGTGTACTAAGTGAACGTCGGAATGAATGAGTTATTACTCAACCGCGATTGCCGCCACTACCGAACGACCGACCGACCGATCAACACCTAATTATTCCCCACCATACTTGATCTTTTATAATATGTAACTCATCAAAATCACATCATTTCTTACTTGGAAAACATAACAACGAATGCTGTGTTCAATTAACACACTAAAGCCGGGGAACGAACGTGTCCGTTCCTCTATGTACATAAATGCAGTAACAGACATATAATGACAATATAATCTTAATTCAGGATTACTGTGTGTTTACAGTGGACGTTCAGTGAAAAACATGGTAAAACCACTAATGGATGTTGCGTGATACACTTGTTAAAGCAGATAATTTCTTAATAAGGAAACGGTAGTTAACAATAATAAAGTTAATCTGTCAAAATAAATTTCTACCTACAAATAAAAAAACAGCACTGGAAAATAATAACTTCATCATTTATGCAGCTGCAACAGTTAGGCGGATATGGGGGAGGAATAAATGAGACTCAGTACGTACTATTATACTTGATGGATCCGGGTTTCATGAATTCTGGCTGAATGAAAGTGTCGTGTACACGCTGTCAAATAAAATAGTTACAAATAAACAATGCTATAATATTTATTTATTTCCATATAATCAGGAATGCTACAAATTTACTCAGTTCCATATGGAGAATGAGAATAATCATTTACAACAAAATCATATTAAACATACGAAATCAACAGTTTCCAAAGCAATTACAATATCTCATGTGTAACGTTTCTCTCAACATTCAAATCATCTAATAAGAAAGTTACAAAGTGTTATTTGAATTATTCGACGCTGACATTGACTCTGATCAGCGACGAATACTATTTGCATAATGTTTTAAATCATATGTGATGCATTGGAAACTTTATACATCGGCTCCACACTTCATGTTGCAATCAATTAGTCCATGTTCACCGTTATACCGCTGTGAAGCGTACACGTTGCAACAATAATAACAACAACTAACAGACGCGACATGACGACATACTATACAAAATTTTTCATATATTAAAATCAACCAGAATAAAACAGTTCTTTTGCTCTGAATGCAAAACTCTGAATTTTCTTCAAGTATATCTATTTACCGTTTTAATTTAAAATTAATACATCTCATATTACATTGATGTATGTATATCCAATAAAAATAATATTCCCAACATTGGATATGAATCAATCAATGATATTATTAATAGAACAAACATAAACCATGACCCGTGAATTTTATTTATATTTCAACCACAAACAAACAATGTCAACATGTATGTAACTATGTAAGACTGGGAGAGAAAGAGAGCCGACCAATTAACGATATCCGGATACGGCGCTTTAACAAAACATATCTCCCAAACATACCCGTTAACGGATCAACCGATATGTCTGACATATTACAATACATTAGTAGTACATTAGATTTACAGTACGTTGCGCTGTATATGTGAGTGTGGTACGCATTTTATGTGTTATTATTTGGTGCCAATGGCTGAAGTTTCTTTGGGAACATTTGAAAATGGCGAACAATTTAAAAAAAAAACAAAACATGAGGATAATTAAAACTCAAAAAAAAAGTCAACATTGTACGGCGAAACATTTGCAACACAGCAAGGTTAGCTCGTAGACATCTGGCCTAATGATAAGAGTCTCTCCACAGCAGCATTTATATCCCCATATGTAGCGATTAACGCTGAAAATAAATATATACATACATTATTATATAAACCGTAAGGAACAAATAATAACCTAGAAAGTCAATCATCTCGGCTTGTTGAGTTTCAGATACATACCTTGCAGGTTAGCCTCATGGTTACAGAATCCCATCGCAGCCAGTTGCTCAAGTTGTGTTCTATATCGCTGCTCAGGGGGAATGTCTCTGTTAGCAGTACCCATTCCGGCCATCATACGCGCCATGAGCTACAATCAAATTATCCGATATTACAGAACGTTTCATACTGTTACCACTTATGTCACGTTAACACTATATAATAACTAAATTTTCAAACAAAACAGCTCTCAATTTACTTATAAAACAAAACTGTAAATGTGAACACATACTTCTGAAATTCCAGAGTTCATGTCTAAACCAGTGTTTCCTGAATTTGGTGTTGTCGACGTCGGGTTAGTACCAACAGGTGTAGTAGAATTTGCAGTGGTCTGTGGATTATTCAGCACCAGGTTACGGTGAAGCTCCAATAAATAATTGAAGGCCTGAAACCAACAATTATTCAGCATATTAAAAACGCCACAGTTCACTCAACTAATTTCGTTGATATTATATAACAAATGTTCATATAATATGTATAACTACATATGTTGTACATCAGCCATATATATATATAGATAGCATAAGTTGTAAGAAATAAAAAATAACAAACATCGGAGTATCCTCTATCAGTCGGATTTGGAGTGCCAGTTGTGGTTGGAGGTGTACCGGCAGGCTGTGTTGAGTCAGCAGCGGCTGGTGTTGCCGGTGAAGGTGTTGTACCAGCTTGTCTGCTTCTTGTATTCATTCCCAGCTCTTGCAACCGACGCTGAAGATCGTTCACATCTGTGGTATTGGCAGGTCCCTATTACAATGATCACACATCTTGTATAACCTCACTTTATAATTGAACACTAGCATGTAGAACAAGTCACTAAGTCCATTACTAGTGAATGACAATTTCAATGTTACCTGATTGAAGAGAAGCTGTTGCATCTCAGGTAACATTGGTGCAATGTTGCGCATATCTGACAACAAATTTGGATTGCCAGCGAGCAGTGGATTGGAGTTCATGGCAGTTGCAAGAAGATTCGGATTGGCTGCGAATTCTTGCATCATTGATTGCACTTGTGATGATCCCATCATGGATCGCATTAGTTGTGGATTTTCCATGAACTGTCTCATGATCGCGGCCATTGGATTCCCATCAGTAGCAGCTCCGCCAGTTGGTGGTTGTGTTGTTCGACCTGTATCGCTGCCCGTAGTTGTGTCAGCCGGAGCCCTTGTGGCAGATCTGGGACTTGATGCCGCTGACCAAGGATTCGGTAGCGGGTCTCTGTTCTCTGTACCTTGTTGCGGATTATTACCGGCAGTAGATGTTTCCATAAGGCCAGCAAATGGATTGCGACCAAACTGTTCAGTCGCAGCGTTTAACATAGGTTCCTGTAAACAACATTCATATTGTACATTTCGGTTATACACTTAACACTGACTACATACAATTTATCAAACCGATTTCTTTAGTTTTCATTATCCATTCAAAGGATAATACTAAGAGTATTCTTATATGAAACTCAGATACGAGGCTACCTACGGTTCTTCTTACTAATTAGCTGAGAAATTTTTAACAACCGGTTAACTAGATTCTATAACTGCAAGCGAGTGAGTGGAAGGGATGTTTTTATTTAATTCTGATTTGCAGAACTGTTCATTTTAACCGGATCACAAATACCTGAATGAATTATCAACCAGCCCGCACGTACCAGCTTCAGCTCATAACTGGTTATATTTCCTATATACAAAACATTTCTCCAAATATCAAATAAATATGTATGTTACTTAGATTCTAAGTTTTGTATGTTCTAAATCTTCCTGAAGTACCTAACTGCTTTCTTTAATTTATTAATATAAGACCTCTATATTTCTATAATATAACAGTGTCATATTTAGTAGAAAAAAATTAGTGGAACCATTAGTATTTATCTCTGTATTCATAGTATTATATATAGCAATCAATGTTACAAATATTTATGTGTAGTATTTACTTTATGAATTTTTCTCGCTATGCCTGTTTTAAGGTGAGCAAGATTTCACGTGCAAGTTTCAAGGAATTGTAGCAATACTGTTGTAGTTATAATACAGGAAAAAGTATGTGAAAGAACTTGCCTCAAGTTCTTGTACAAATTAGAACATATTCTAATTTTTTTGCAACATGCAAGTGCGAGTTTTGGTACCAAACATAAATTTTAACATGTCCAATTAATTAATTGGAACAGATGTACACATGATAAATAAAATCCAAGTATAAATATTATTACAAGGTAAATTTGAAAGAAATAGCACAATAACCTTATTTATTTTCTATTTTAATTCTGATTGGTTAGATTGACTATGTATTAAAAAATAGTAAAAGACAATAAATTACTCTTGAAACAGAAAAAATTGGTATGTACAAGGCCTTATAATAATTTGTCTTGTACTGGAAATCTTGCTCAATGTAAAACAAGTATTATGAGTATTAATTGTATACAAATAATTTACTCCGCTTATCTACTAATAGTCACCACATTTACACGTATGAATCATGGATGACTTGACTATCAGAATATGACTAGACACTGTGAAGTATGTAAACTAAATACCTGAATGTCCCTATACATCCGTTGTAGAGCATTATAGCCGCCTGGAATGCTCTCTAGATTTGAAATTGCACGATCATGACTACGCATTAGCTCCTGTAGCATAGCAGGGTTGCGTGCAAGCTGCATAGTTTGACGCAGGAGGTCCGGGTTGTTCAGCATATGATTTATTTCAGGATTGCGCTACGATATGATATACTGTAAATATATACTGTTTTGACTGGCTGTCAATGCTACATACTAACCTCCATCAGCTCCTGCATTTGTGGATTGCTCGTTATTAGAGCTCTCATGTTTTCCGGATCTGTCATAATCCTTTGAACTAATGGATTATCTAATATTTGGCGTAATAAGTCTGGATTACTAAGCACTTCGTTTTGCATTTGTGCATGCAGGTCCATGAAATTGGAGTCAAACATGTTTAGACCGCTGAGTCCTGCCAGTCCTCCAAGACCACCGGAACCAGGTGTAGATAAACCTCCAAAATTTCCAAGTCCCTCTAAAGGCATAGTACTAGGTGGTGACGCATCTAAAATCAATGTACAACGTAAATATCCAATAAAATATTCAAATGAATATAACTTACATGACGGACGTTGCCCTGCAGTGTCAGGTGTTGATGATGCGTCAGGCAATGGTTTTATTACCATGTGAATAGTAAATCCATTTCTAACATTGTGCAGTTTGATAGTATCGCTGTCTTTCATAATCTTTCCAGCGAAAATTAAAGACAGTTGCTCTGGTTCTACGCCGAATTTAGCAGCAACAATTGCTTTGAACTAGAATATTCAACCGTGTTCAGTCACAGAAAAATAGCCACATATTTATGCTTACCTCTTTTATCGTAGCATCTTCATCTATTTCGAAACTCTGCTTCTCTTTTTCTTTAGGTGTTTTGACGAATATGTTAATTTTCTTTTTAGTTTGAGGCACCTCACTACTCGCCATACTGAAATATAAAAGATGACTGGTTAATTTGACCACTCGCGACTGAATTTACCGACTGCGTCTTGACTGTTACCTTACGTCTTGCTCGATTTGCCGACTAATGGTAAATCACACACGTAAGTAGTATAATATATTGAGTAGGATAAATTAAATTATTTTTAATATTAATTTTGAAATGATTCAAAGACAAACTGCAAAACAAAATTTGTGTAAAACATTTGTTAATAAATTCATTGCTATAGCAACTCAACAGTCACAACATGAAAAAGGGCGCTAAATTTAAATAAAGGTCTTATTTTAACACATTTTTAGTGTTATAGGACAAATTTTGTTTTGTTTATTATTATTCACTTTCAGTGTTCATTATTTTCAATTATTAAATTAAAGTTAAATGTTATATGTTCGTGAATATTGATTATAAGAAATACGCATAATTCTTGGAAAGAATATTGTTTGCAGAGAAATATTATTTCTTTTCTTCTATAATCCTATACCAACTAACATTTAAAAAGTCAAATTATCATCAACATCGGCCAATAATAATAAGTGGATTATATGAATAAAAATTTGTTCATTTAAAGTAAATATAAATAGATTTTTAGCATATTTGATTGTTCAATCATTATACATATTAAAGTATCTTTGATAGTTTTTCAAAGGATTTTACATATTTAAAAAAAATGTGTTTAATTTCACCAGAAAAACTTAAAATAATAAGTAATAAAGAAACATAAATGTATTTGATACTAATGCATTTTATTAATAATTAACACATTGATCGCACAATTCATTTTGTGTATAGTTTAAACCATACAATTAATTTTTACACTATATCTTATTCTTTTCAATATACATATTCATATTGCACTTTTACAACGTAATTACTTAAGAAATAAAAAATATTTTACATTTTATAATATATCTATTCGCAGACGTACAAAAAATATCTATAATGGTTATCACAAATTACACATCAACAGAATACTGGCACGTAATGTATTTTCTATGTTATGTGGGTAAAATTATTATGATTTATCACGGAGTGTCTGAATATACATTTACAATACATGAATGTAAGCGACAATCTCGTTTTTATTTTGTTGCTGATGCTGTCAGTTTTCCGCCAATAGACAACAATTCAAAATCTCAACAATATAACACTAATATTTTAGATACTACGAAATGGTTATGGAAACAAAAACAATGTGATCAGGTGAAATAGTTATACAAAAAATTATAATTCCTGCTAGTCCTATATAAGCTATATCGAAACGTCACACTGACTGTGAAATTTTCACATATTATCCTACAAAATAGAGACTCTAATAGAATATTTCAAGTACAAGTAATTCCTTTCAGTAATCACAAAAATGAATATTTTGGTCAATATAATAACGTTATATGGAAAATAACTGTATTGCACATGAATTCATCGGCCGTCATTCAGGTTACAGCTCTGCAAATATGATGAATTTTCCATCATAATTTGGCACATTTTCTTGCTTCACTAGCAGTTTAACCAAAATACCAGGAGTACAAACAACTATAGTAAATAACAAACAATACTAAACTTCAATACGGTATGACCTACGTACTAAAATAACATTAAAATTTAGTGTTTATATTCACAGTCATTATTCTTTGGCAAAGTGGCAAATTAATTAATATGTAGATTCATTGCAACCAGGGCCAGATCCAAAGATTGCGGGGCCAAGTGCGAAACTACTAACCGGGGCCCCAATTGTATTATATTTCTTATTATATAAATACCATTAAATAAGGCAAACCACAAAATAAAATAAATTATTAAAGAAATATGTATATATAAACAATATTTACGTCCGACTGATAGATTTAATCTAGACCATATTGTTTATAAATGTCATATATACAATTGTAAGAAATTATAAAAATTTAAAAAAACAGAGTGTACAGTTAAACTTCCGATAATCTAGTTTCTGGTAAATTTAGTTTATATAATAAAATTTAGTAATAATAACTACATATATCAAAATATTCGAATTGTAATTTCATTACAATTGTTTAATAAACATTGAAAGATATGGAACTAAATTGCACATGCACTGACGCAAACAGATATATACAGATATACAGTGAGAGAGATATAGGTTTTCGTACATATTTTGTATGAGCTCTTAAAACTAAAATACAAGTTTGAATGCAGTCGCACTTACTGCATATATGTTAAACCTGCCCTGACTGCAACACTGTTTATTAGAATATTTGACCTGTTCATACGAATTGTTAACACACTGTCATTATCAACGGTATAAATTTGTTGAACAGGTCGTAGCGAATTTCAAATGAAACAAACAATAATAAATACGCATTATTCTAAGTTTTGGAAGCCAACTTGTTTTGAATATGGTTTGATAAAAACCTACTCGGTACAAATATAAATTATCTATCTTTAATTTAAAAAACGTCGGTGTATAAATATTTGAAATCGTACCCACTACGGATGTGCCTACTTACAGAGATGTGTATTAAATGTGTAGTACGACTCTCGTTCACAACCTGTTTCTATATATTCTCATTATTCTGGATTAATAATGTAAACCTTATCACAATAACTGTGCGATGACCGGCTGTAATAAACACATGTGCTCAGCACCCCTAACGGGCAGACGGTTCAACGAGAAATGACGAATCATCTCTGGTATGGAATGGAACGGTTTGCTGAATTGGCCAAGAATGAATGTACCATCGGCACCAACACGTTGTATTCGCATATGCATGAATCCTTTGGCACTTCTGTAATGCATAAACAATAAGTTATAGATATGATTATATTACCGACTAATATGCATACTACTGATTATTTACTTGAGCGATAACGAATAATCTTGTCTTGTGGATTCGCTATTTCTTACGAGAAAACTACCCTCCCTGAGAAGCCTTAAGACACATTCTGCTTCCACTCTGGTAATTGCTCCATGGTACCATCTGAATAGCAATAGTACATTGTTATTGTACTTACCATCCCGCATAAATAAATAATACTATTATAATCAATCTTACCCCTGTCTCTCTAGCGGCAGACTTATATCTATCATATCGCCAGAACCTATTACACTGTTTCCAATATTCAGATTCAGGGCCATACATCCAAAGCCAGGTCTTTGTCTAGATCCACTACTGCCAACGCCAATATCATCTAAATTCAGTGTCAGTTTGGGTCTGAACAATGACACTAATGATTCCAGAATGAACATACATGTTACTATAGCAAATGTAACGTAAATCATACCAAATACAAGGTATTCATACAAACCCTGTTTGTCCGCATCGAGAACACTTTGACTGGACGAAGCCTGTGATACGCTCGACTCCGTGCTTGACTGGGGCACACGCAACTTGCGCCGAAGTTTCGGCATATCGAAAGGCAAATCGCGCAGATCTACTGAAGTAGTACTACCAGACGTGCAAGCATCTTGTTGCTGTAATAACCTCCTTCGTCTTAACTTAGGCATATCGAAAGGCAGATCCGAGAAATCCTGGTTGGGAGCTGACAACTCAGTTATAAAACCAAAACGAGACCTGACACCATCACGTGACTGAATGGATATGCCACTGTCCGAGCCCTGTATCTCGGCTAAGTTCAACAGATTTTTATTCTGTGGCAGGCGTCTCTTATTCTTAACACTATTACCAGATGTAGATAGAGGTATAGATAGAGGTTCCGGCGGAGACACTTCTTCAGGCGAGCACTTCTGTGAATTATTGTTTTTATTATTATCTGATGTTTCAGAAACAGGTTCCTGTGACGATTTGTCTGATATTGGACTTAATATATGCAATTTATTGGCATGAGCTAAAAAACTAGACGTTTGTGTCAAATGCCCAAGATAACCAACACCGCCCGAGTCAGAACTGTGTGAACTCAACGAAGTAGAATGTCTACTCTCAGAACTGGTTGTGCTTCTGTTTCCCTCGCTGGTGGAACTCCTTAAACTCTCCATGCTACCCCCACTGCTGCTAGTAGTCATGCTCTCGGTACTGGAGTACTTATGTCGTCTTCGACAACTCTTATACTCCAGCACCGTATCCCTGGAAGGACCTTCCTTCGGTCTCTTGTACCGTACCAAGTCTTTGTGTGGCCGGTCTTTGATTTCAAGTATCTGCTCTTTACTTGTGTCGAGGGACTCGTCCTTGGACTTGGAATGACAGACTAGTCTGGTTTTAAATTCCAACATGTTCACCTGATCACTACTACTAGTTGTGGTGTCGTGTTTATTAGTTTCTGGCATCACAGAGCTCGTTCTGCCACGCAAAGACTTGATCGGAAGGCGCATATCCTTGAGTCGTTGTTGCTGATTCGACGGTAGACTAGGTGCACTCCGTATACTATTCATACCGAGTTCTTTACCGTGAAACTTAACAGGCAACGGTGCGGTAGAAGGTGGGGAAGGCGTATAGAGAAGATGAGGAAGTGAAGTAGTTGCTTCTTCGGTAGCGGAACTTAGATGCATGTCCAGCATGGTTTTGCATACAGTGTCGATGACTTTATTATTGGATGGACAAGGTACAGAACTAGATGCAAGTGTCACACAAGCACGACGTGCAACGGAAGACACGCGAGATGGACTAGCAGGTACACGGTGTCTGACATTCCTAGATGTGCTGATGTCAAGGACCTCGTTACTCACGGACGATTGATCAAGTGCACGTAATTTATTATCTGAAGACTTGCGTTCACTGCCAGCACTGGTATTTAACTGGACGAGTACCGGATGGTTTGTTACTTTATCAATCTGATCTAAATCATCGTCAGACTTACTGATTCGACAATCGAATGCAGTCTCGTACACGTGTCGTTGGCGCGTCATGTCATCCTCGTCTACGCCGTCCTGTGATAAAAGACAGCTACACGGAGATACTAAACGATTTGGAGGCATCGAAACGAGGTCCTGTTCATTATTCTGATTCAGTGCATAGTTGCCACTGTTACGGTCAGTGCTTTGTGTATCAAGGCTAGAACTTTTCCTGTATCTGACTGTGGTTGGTGCTTCACTTTGTGCTGACAGTACAGATTCCTCTCCGTGCTCTACTTCGGATTTATCTAAGTTACAGGTCTTTCTGTATTTAAGTTTTTGGTGCTGTTGATTGTACGAATGCAGGGAGGACGATGTTGATACATCCGGCTCTAAATTGGGAGTACTCTTTGGACAGTTACATGGCGGAGCAGTCGATACATTTGTTTTGCCTTTATACAAATCTGCATAGTAATAAGGCGACGGATGCCGTTTTACATCAGCCCGTTCTGGTGACTGTAAGTTCACTAATGGTAATATTGCTTCATTGATACTATCCGGAGAGTTCAACAACACTGGTTTCGTTACGGACACATGCCCGAAGAATTCTTCATCTGAAGACGGTTCAGAAGATCCGTCTGAAAAGTAAACATTTATGTAAGGTACATACTAAAGTAGGTACAGCACAATTTTATTTCTATTAGCTCTGTAGATTAAAATCTGAACGTTTACCTGTCGTATAAGGTTGAGAATATTCTCTATCGGGACTTGTGTAATATTTACTTTCTGGTTCAGGACCAGCTTCCACTTCTACACTCTCGTTCAACTGCAGCTTCGAGTCTTTAGGATTTGAATATGTTTCCAATACTTCAATCTATAACAAGTTTATATACGTTAAACAAACGAATACGATACTAAAACATCTTATTTGTTAAATAGATATTTGAAATACTGATCTTGCAAATACGGGCAAGGATAATACTAACTTGTTCTTCATTAGGGCTGGAAACGTTCCATTCGCATAAGCTTGGCGCAGCAAAACTATTCGGTCTTTTTTTGTTCACATGGTCCACTGGCAGGCTGTAATCATCGCACAAGGCAACCTGAAAATACGGAAGCCATATATTTATGGTTACATCGATTACAAAATCACTGAAATATATTTCACACATAAATTAACTAGAAAATAGTTTTTCGGTTGCTTTGTAGTAATTTATCCTTAAATTAAACTAAAAATACTTTCCTTTGTTCGACTAAATATTTTATTTATTTATTGCAATAAGTTTCATTTCCATTGGGACATGTTGCAATAAATAAATAAAATATGTAAAGAATACACATATAAACGTTAAAAATGTTAAAATTTAGTACTATAGTTCATTGAATGTTATGTTTCTTAAGCCCTGACGTACTAGTGGCGTTTCCTAGTGGCGGTGGTTTGAAATATATAGTATGAGTCACGCAGAACTATTACAGTGATATTAATTAAAGTACAAGATTATAAAACAGCTCTGGGCCAAATGACATAGATCAGAAGTCGACAAATAAACAACAAAAATTTGTAGAAAACTAATTAAATTAATAATTATCCTTTTCTATCATAATCCATAACGCAAATCCTAATTCCCAAGAGGTTAATCACACTAATAAAATATCAATAATTCTAATTCCCAAACACTGCTCACTAAATCCGGTTGCCTATCGCTCACGACAGACTTCACGCAGTAGGAGAAGCGAAAACTTTTTGCGTTGTGCGCAATGATGATTTGATGCAATTAATAATACCCCAAATCTGCTCTAATCTTATTAGACACAAATTTTGATTAAAATACCCAGAGGCTATGGCTGGAAAATAAGTTTTTAGAATCAAATAAAATCTGCCTATCTACGTATCTCGGCAAAAAGTAACAGGAATGTAATTATTTATACGTCTTACTTTAAATTAAAGTTGAACTTTCCAGTTTCCGTGTCTTTGCATTATAAATTGTCCTTGGAAATTTTAGTCATAAACAATTCATATGAAAGAGTTATAATTATACACGTGACAGTTTACAATTCTTATTATATATAAATGAGATGTACTCGCAAATACCATTACAAGTCACTTAGTTCTAAGTCAATATAATAACAATTATAATTATACTTAATATAATTTATTTGTTAATTGATAAATTAATGTTAAATATTCTCAACCTGTCA
>JAGJTL010000016.1:450827-505744 GCA_022063505.1 Calosoma granatense
AGGCATTTCAAGAAGTGTATTTCATTATACATATATGAAACAATATTTTAAAGGCAATTGTAATAACAAATTATACTGGTTGCTTATGTTAATGATTCTGTATATTTTATTTTTTAAACATTATTGCGGTTGCACTTAATTCGCAATTTTATTGGCAATGAAACAAATAAAAAGAATTTTAAAAGTTTGTTTATGTTAATTTTCTATTGCGTGTGCGTTCTATTAGGTTTTCACAAAAACTGGTTTGACATTTACAAAATAATTAATAAAAAATTTGTTATGTAAATATTCAGCAAAACTATAAACTACATAGGTTAAGGAACAATGATAAGGAAATTTCAGTGATTAATTAAGGAGTGAACAAATTAGATGTAATAAATAATAAAAAGAAAACCTTCTGTGACTTGTGTTCCTTCTGATATACAGATTAATCCATACATGAATCCAGTTTCTGTATTACATGTTTCTAGAAAATAGTTAAATATAATAAATAAAAAATAATCAAAATTCTCCCTTGAAGTTTCAACATTAATATTAGTAGTTTGTTAAATTTACAGAAAATGTAATATTTTCCTAAATAGAACTCTGAATAATTTTATAAGATCTGAATCCAAATTTCTAATCTGTCGAAAATTTTGATTCTCTCTCCTGAATTAATGTAATTTATTAATTTTCATAAGAGCTGAATTCTGATGTTTGATTAATAAAATTTACAGACTGTTTAGTATATCGTGAATTATTTCTGAAAATTTCATTTAGTAATTTATTGTTGTAGAATCTAGGTTTTCATTTTAAAAATTCCTAGAAATTGTTAAAAAAAATTGGGAAAAATTTCTCCCTGAATACAACCGTGGAGATTTATGTTAATGAAATTCTAAAAAAAAGTGTGCTATTCTATGTTATTTTTAATGATACATTAGCGAATATAGAAAAAAAACATACATGTATGTATTTAAACTATGAGTGGAAATGATCTTGGATTATAATTTAACAATAACATCCTTTACACAGTTGTTTTATTTATTATTAACAAAATTCAGAGATGAATCTAGTTTACGTTACGTATTTCATGTATACAGATAATTGAAATGAATAATCACTTTCTACACTGCGAAAGCATGCAAATGAAATAATTAGTTGCCTGTGTAATCTGGTAAATACCTAAGATAATAGTCGGGGTCTGCTAATGACAGTACAATAGCTGAAAATTTGACAGTCGTGTTAGTGTTGTCTTGTTATAAGAGAACGTAGAGAAAGCAGATTTTGTGGAAAATGTACGGAACATCTGTTCCCTATTTTTGTTTTATTATTTGCTTTATTTCTGGTTGTGTAGGTAAGTAAACATATTTGTTTTCAAATTTTGTTATCATTATTTCTAAATGTTATTTAATAAAATTACAAATTCAAGGCAAAATTGAGATGTTTTTGTGTTTCACCTTTATACTTATAGATAAAATTATTGCTTTAGGCCCTTCATATTCCAATGCATTCATTTACTTCAAAATTTTTAACATTGCCAACTATTTAGAATCCAGAAAAATAATAAGTAATAAGATTACAAATTGATTTGTACAAATTTGTATTATTATGATTTACAATTATTATATTCAATATTAATATTGCTATTAAATACACCAGAAACAGATAAACGTCGATAAATCGTAGCCACAATATCGTTTTTTTAAGATGCATCCTTCATTTTATTTTTGGTCGTTGCATAAATCCATATAAAAACTTTTTCCCGTTTATAACAAAATATAACGAAATGTACTCGATGTTATCAGAACTGTTACTTAAGACATAAATTAATATAGAAACATGAATAATGTTTTTGGAATATAATCGTGGTAGCTGAACCTTAAATAACCGTGACATAGAGAACATTTTTTCCATTTTTAATGCTTTCTCGTAACTATTGTTTCCTGTATTTATTGTTCAAATGTTTCAATCGATGCATCGAGGTTTAATTTAACAAACAAGTTGAAATATTCAATATACAAGTTATTAGTGCTACGTAAACAAAAAATTGGCGAACAAATGTTTTCTAATTAATTATTTAATTTACTGAGAATTATACAGCAGACATTCGATACCGTAACGTGAACAATTATTTTCATAACATTGACGGCCGTATAACGTGAACAAACCGATTTTTGATAACGTGAACACATATATCATAATCAGAAGAAAGTGACCTGATTGTTACTATATTGAATTACTAAATGAACTAAGAAAAAAAAGCTGCTCCTAATAAACAAGTGTTTATATGCGTAACATATTACTTGTACAAAAGAATCATATTGTTTTAAGCATCAAACTAGCCTCTTGTTGACGTGAACAAACCGTTAGGGCGAACACTCTCTATTTTATTTTTTTCACGTTATCGCGTGTCTACTGTATATTAAAAGCTATTTTTTTTCTAAGTGGAATTTCGCTACTCATTGATTTCAAAAATATATAGAATTTATAACTGTGTTTACAAAATATAATTTAATTTTTTTAAATAGTAATCCAGAAAAACATTGACGTTTCAAAGTCCATCAACGTCCTTTGCAATTCTATAAAATGAGTGCTCACTTTTTAGTAATGAATAGGAAACTAATAGAAACTTATATCATGAATTTATTTTAAATAGGTTTGACATTTTTGAATCCGGTGGGGCCAGTGACTTATCGTTGTTTGCAATGTATATGCAATACAGTATCTGAATGCATAGATGACGAAGTTTGTATAGATGGGGATGCGTGCGGTAGATATCGAATCACTCCGTATTTCTGGAATGATGCAGGTAGACCAACTGTCTACAATGAAGATCCCGAATCGCAAGATGCGTTTGTTAATTGTGCAACAAATAAAGATTGTGCAACAAGAAGTGTTCAACAATACATGGACAAATATAAAAGGGTACATATTTTATAATAAATCGAATATAAGACTTGGTTTTCTGTATTAGAAAAGGAATGTTTAACAAAGATTTGATACTTTTGTTTGCAGGATTGTAATGGAGATGGTTCAGTGGACTGCAAAGATTTCTATGCCCTTCATTTATTAGGGGCGTCTGCATGTAACAAGACTCTACATGAAAATTTTCTCAAGAGATTTGATGAATGTGATCAACCACTTAAGATGGTGCCTCCGATGAAGCTTAATACAAAATGTAAATAAACTTTTTAAGATATTTTAGTTGAAATTCTTAATTATGAATACTTATTTTATGTGTAGTATTTTTGCCAAATTACGACAAGACCTGTTCCAAATGCCTTTGTGAAGCTGCTTCACACTGTAACAGAACTTTTCAATGCGAAAACGGATATTGCGGAATGTACAGAATCTCTAGAATATATTGGGCTGAAGCAGGGAAAATTGTGCTTCCTGGAGATGATCCAGATCGACAAAGAGGTAATGTTTCAGTTAATAATTTCTTCATATTCACATTAAAAAACATACTCTTAACATAAAGTCAGTTTCTAATAATAGCGTGATTATTTTTTAGCTTTTGAAGATTGTGCTCTGAATGAAGAATGTGCCGAACAAACAATTATACATTATCTGACAAAGTTTGGAAAGGTAAACTTTGATTTATATAAAAGTTAGATAATAGAAATGATGGTAATAATAATGAATTAAGTAATTATAATCTTATAATTACAGGACTGTAATGGTGATCAAGTAACTAATTGTTATGACTACATGATGATTAATTTTAATGGAGGATACGGTTGCGACAAGCCCCTAGATACGGACAAATGGGGCATTGGATGGTTAGAAAGATACAATAAATGTATGTCGGAAGAAATATTTTAGTTTAAAAAAGGCATTTATATGTACATACAGATACAATTTTTATTTACATTGTATGTAATTGAATTAAAAAATTATTAAATATATATAATTGTTCTATCATGTTTCCATTCTTTAATAAATATAGCAAAATATTGTATTGCTTTGTATAAAACACTTTATTTTTAACAAATTACTCGACTAGTTTCGTTCACATTGCGACATCTTCAGGCATACAAAATAATAACGAACATATTTATTGTAGTAATAATTTTATTTTATTTATTAAGAAATTATTAGAAAAATTAAATATATGAGCAAGTAGATTAAACTAAATGCAAACGGATGTACATCTCATTATTGTGATCCAAATGGAACATTTTCTTTAATACATAATACTACATAGATTTTTGTGCGTATACACAATTTCAAATGATACCATTGCTGTGGCTTCTGTAGTAAACTTCAGAAAATTAAATATACTTATTTACACGTTATTGCATTCACCATGTACTAGTCACACTTGCATAAGATTATTTGTGACAATATTCTTGTATTGTTAAATTCTAATAAAAAGAAACCATATGAATGTTTTCTTTCTTGCACTGATATGTTCATTCAAATGACATTTCCTCTTCACTACAGTATATACTTGATAACAATGCTTGTAACCAAATTTTTCATAGGTTATGTAAGTATCATTCAGATTTGCTTGATTAATCGCAGCTAACACTTCTGTCTTATACAATTCGTTCACATCTTTCTTAAGAGCATAATTTGTGACCCATCAGGAAACGAAAAAATTAAGTATTATGTATTTTCACAACCCACAACGATACATGTATTGGGTATGACCTGTCAATTAATATACACAAAAAAAACAATATTAAAAACAAGAAAATGTTAATTTCAATGCCATACATACCTGATAGAAGGTTCAAAATAACGTAAAAAATTTTTCCAAGCAAAAATTAAGCTTTAATTTTAAATTTTTCAATAAATACTATACATTAACTCATATGGCAAAACGCTTTGTGTGCCATTCGACAATCCCTTTAATGGTTTTGTGACGTCATCTTTAACTGGTATATTGCGCATGCCCAAGATTGATTGAAGGAAAATTATAAACACAGAAAGCAATTTTGATAATTTTACAGAATATTTCTGTGACGTCACTTATAATTATTTTGTATCTGACATTTACTGACGGTGAATTTAAGAAGTTTACATATAAGAAAATTTCGAAATTATAGTAAACGACAGACTGTCAAAATGTATCAGTAATGTCTCATAAATTATTTTTAGTACAATGAATAGTTTTATTACGCTTTGTGGGGTTTTAATAATACTGTATTGTACAATATCATGGTAAGTTGCATTTAAGGTTAAATATGTTATAGATCATAATCCGTATATTGATTAATATTTTAGGATTTTACCTAAACTGTTAGCTTGGTTATTTGAAAGAAAATATAACATAACACTAAGAATCGGTCGTATAGGTATACCATACTTTCGGTTATGTGACGTTCACATATTAAAAAATGGAATATCTGTGGTAAATATATAATAAATATGCAGGAATATATACGTGTATTTAATATGATAATAATGTTGCAGCATGTAGATGAAATAGGTTTCCGGAGTAGTTTTTTAAATTCTGAAGTTACCAAATTAGTGACACTTTTTGTTAAAGATGTCAGAATTAATAAAGATATTGGTAACAACAAGTGTGATAAGTCGGAAGAAACGAATATTCGTTCCGATCAGCATCTACTGGACTTCAGGAATAAAAAAATACCTCCATTTATTACAACATTTGCTCAAGTATGTTGTGTTTAATAGTGAAAGTACATACATTCGACATGCTTTGTTACATTTGATTCTAGTTTATGGCAGTTCATGTTTACAATATATCTGCAATGCTTCTGCGTGCTGAATCACCTGGGTGCCTCGTACATGTTACAGCCTCTGAACTGCATTTAGATGGAAGTGTCGTGCAAAATGCTAGGACTTTACTTGTAAATATCAATTTATCAGAAACAAAAGTAAAAGTATTGCGTCATGTGCAAAATAAGAACGATGTAGGAGACACGTGTCTGGGCGAACTAAGTTTTGCTATATCAATGGAAGCTACACTGATTGCTCAAGGACCACTATCTGTAGAGGTTCGTTACTGAAATACATTACTTGAAATGATTTTGATCGTACTGTTGCATCATCTAATTACGTTGAATACTTTATTATGCATTGTTGTTATTCATAATCGATTTTAGAAATTACATATTTCAATGGCTCAGACGTGTGCTATTATTAATGAAGGATTTTATAGTTTTGTACAAGAGAGGAAAAGAAAACATAAAGTTGCACAAGTCAGTAATACACCAAATATTTATCACCGTATAGCTCCAATTATACCAAAGGCAAGTATTTACATATTACTATTCATACAATGTTAAAATGTGCTAATAAAGTTTGGTTTGATAATTCAGAATTTCACTTTTAAAATTGAAGAAACCTCGCTAAGAAGTCTGAAAAATAATAGTAGAACAGATTTTATATCTACAATACAAACATTTGTAGTGAATGTGAGATTTAACGCTCGTATAACATATAATATATACGGCGTTGAAAATTTACCTCAAGTATATTTTGCACTTCAGTTACAAAATTTCAGTATCAGAAGTAATAAAGAAGAATTCTTAATTTTACGCAAATTGTCCTTAGACGCAAAGGTAAATATACATATGAATTTTTAAATTTCGCCACTGTGACAATTTGACGTTCTGACAATTTAGATGTTCTTATTAAGTGATTAGTATTATTTTTTAGCTAGAAAATAACGTCCTCAATGTATACATGCACCTGGATACACTTTCGATTTGCTATAATCACATCATGATACATCATTGGGTGCACTCGAATTTTCTTCAGAATCAAATCCTAAAATCATTCAATGTAGAACAAGAAGTAACCAAACAGAATGAAGTGGGTTGGCTTGAAAAACTAGCGAATCAGTGCATCGTCAATGGTTTGGTGGACCTGTATTATGTTTCAGTATTGTTGCGATTATCTGATGATGAGGAAACAAACTCATCCGTTGGATTTGATCATACGAAGTTACTGTTGGAGCAAACATTTGAAACGCGTAGTAAGTAGATTGTATGCTTATTTAAATTATTTTATTATATACAGGATGTTGCAAATAATAATCGAACATAACATTTTACGTTCTATTTTTTAAATGTGCGAATATTTATTTTCCCAGTACATTTTAGAGAAAAAGTGTATTTGAAAAAGTTGTTTAGAATTAAAAAATGAAATCAAATTGTGAAATTATTCTACTCAACGCATGATATTGTTTTAATAAAAAGATGAATATTAAATGTAGATACGAAAATAATTGATGAAATTAGAATCCATCTTAAGTTTTGAACAGCACAGTAACTGACTGATAAAAATTTATTTACTATAACAGCTTCTAGCTGCAGTTGTGTGCAAGACTTTTCTCTGCATTGTAGAGTCCGTATTCAGTAGTCGTCTACCTCGCATATTATTAGCAGATCGTCATTGGATGGCTGAGTTACTAATTGAATCGCTGTGGTGGCACCTTTCCAGTCATGAACCGGACACCACTATTTTAAAGAAACAACACCCATGGGGTACACCATTATTCTTAGGTGTGGCACTCCTTAAGATTGGTTCACATGGAAATCAAGATACAAAAATTGATTCGATGCTTGATTCTCTACAATGTGAATGGAGTCCCTCATTAGCAAAGTTCCTATTGCAAGCATTAAAGTAAGTTGACGTTTATAGGTTATAATAGTCGTTTGAATTCTCATACACAACAAATATTTGAATAATATGTTATTTTCAGATGTCTTCATGAATATCAAATTCCAAGTACAAAAAGAGAAATAGTTACCAAAATTGTCAGTAAAAACGATACAACAGCTTTAATGAATATGTCTTTATCAAATTTCAACTGTTTCTTTATAACTGAAAATAATGGTAAATATACCTGTACAGGTATAATAATGTGTGTGCATGTATACAAAAATAGTCTAAAACCTCAGAAATGTGATGTGTTTAAATATAGTAACGATATATGGGACAATAACTGCTCTTTTTGTTATGTGGCTCAATAGAGCATTTATTATTGTGCAAGAAAATATTTGTTTTTACTTCTCAAGTCCGGACCATTTTGTTTAAAATTTTCCTAAAATACAGTGTTGAGTCAATAGTCAAATCTGATTAATATTGCATATACTGCTTTTTCAATGTTACATTGACTTTTATTATAATTATACACTTAATTTGTATTTTTTTATTCTAGTTTATATTGTTATGAGACTAAATTCAATGACACTTGAACGGTACGCTCACAAAACAATAATTGCAGCTAATGGATTTAAAATGTCACCATTAGAACCAAATAAATCATATTACACGTGCATTGGTGCTGAAGAGATAAAGGTACTGGCACTAACATAAAATATGTTCTTGTTTGTCAAACATAAGTTATATTATATGATATGTTATGTATGTAACATAACACATCAAAAAATAATTTTTAAAAATGATAATAATAATTTATATTTTACAGAATTACTGTAGTTACATACATCAGGCTAGACTAGACTGGAACAAACAAAACGAAACGAATTTACAATTTCTTGAAGAGGTTATTTTTAATTGGTCAGCAAATTTGCATCTAAAAATATTGACATTACTAGATGAAATGAAAGATTTCAAAAGTCATATGAATATGTTACTGAATATAACTGATGCTCCGCGAGACACTAGTAGTACGAAGAGAAATATCAATGTACAGTTTATGGGAAATATTGCGATATTTATCAGAATATCTAAAAATCATCATTTGAGAATTTCTTTAAGTATGTAACATTTTATTTAACTTAGTCACTTATAAATTACAATCTATTATATGCATTCGCTTTAAAGTAAACACTATTTGTATATTTAAATATCTCTTTTGATATTCGGTCATATTTGTTTAATAAAAAAATAATACTAAGTTTGTAAAATACAAACATAAAAGTGGAATGAGTACATTGAGTGGTGTTTACTTGAACTTTCTAATTAGCTGTACAATAATACGTTATTTATTTTTAGATAATATGATTGTATTACGTAAAGAAACAGATTTTAATATAAATAATACAAGAACAGTAATAGCTATAGACGATGCGGATACATTTACAATAGAAGGTTTGAAAGTGTACCGTATTCACGATAATCAAGAGATACGTGAAGAAAGACACAATTCGGATGGATTCATCTTGCCGTGGAATAAAACTTGGGGTGTTACCATACACATGTTAAGAGCCAGCTTTCCATATCAGCATGATTACGCAGAAACAGTACAGAATGAGCTGTTGTCGGTATTAAAATGGTTAAAAATTGTACATAAAAAGACCAAAAAACCGTTTGTAGCAAATAGTCCATTGCCCAGTGATTTATTGATAAATGTAAGTAATTTAAACGTATTTTTTTTTTCTTTTTTAAATACGAAAATGATCATTAATTAATGATTTTAATACATTTTAAAGGAAAACATAAAAGTATTATTATTTCAGTTGCAAACTAATACATTTTGTTTATATATTATAGATTGATGAATTTATTTTTGAAATGAGTGACGATCCATTTGAAGTTCAGTTAAGGGATAACTATGAATTACTAGAAGATGAATACAAAGAAAGTTTAAAACGACAAAAGATGTTAGATACCAAGGTAAGCATTTGCATGTGTATGCTCAGAAATTCTAATATTGAGCGTAGTAGCAAAATATTGATAATAATATTATTGTATTGTGTTATGTCATTGACAGTGACGTCATCATGTTTTCATTGAATAACGTAATAGAGATTATATTAATTTTAAACTAGTAATTTGAAAGATCATTCAATTTTATCGCTGTTTAAATAAGGGGATAGAGTAATATATATATATATATTGGTAAAAATTCATTAATACATAATATCGGCATGAGGAAATATTAATAAATCACAAAACACAATTATCTGTTAGGTGGCTGAACTGTGCAAAACACATTTACACTTGCCGGCCGGTAAAGTAGATGAACTGTATGCAAGTTTGAACAAGAAGAACGCAGAAATTTACGTACAACGTTCAAAGCAAATGTACCGAGCGGTACCACCTAGAACACGTCTGTTTGCATGGTGCATGAATGACATAAAAGTGATGGCATTAGCAGATACCAGTATCCATGGCACTGAGAATGTCATTAAAATGATGAGAGAAATTGATCCGGATAGTCCATGGCCGGAGGAAGACTTGGAGTTCACCACACTGTGGTGTCGCTCCGTTATCATGAGTTGTAAAGAGTGGAAATACCTTCTGAGAGATTTTCCACAACCGTTACTGGATATCAGTCAATTACAACTGTGGGGACGTCTTGTCGCTGCAGAACAAGAGGCACCGCGCCGAGGTAAGTACATATTACAATGTCATATTCGAAACTGGAGCAAATGATTCTAGTGTGATAAATATGACAAACATACTGTTTTGTAATATAACCGTGTATTATTCAAATACTCAAGCAACTGTATTACATATACATAATGTATTTTAAATAATTTTAATTGATGATTTAGCTAAACGTGGTGTCACCATCGAACTAGGAGAACCATGGGGTTCTATTACAATTGAACGGGGAATGACACCCTTGAAATTTTACCATGACTTCAACTGTGAAGTTCAACATTACAGTTACGCATTTGGTCCGTGCTGGGAACCTGTTATTGCCCAGTGTAATTTATGTAAGTTCTTTCAGTTTCTAAATCTGCAGAGCATATGTTATCATTTGTGCATGTGTCTTAATACCGCTAAAATTACACTATCATTTCATTATATTGTACTTATGTTAAGCATTTGAGAAAATATCCGCACCTTCAAGGGATCCATCGCCACCGTTACCATTTTGGGATAAAATGCGTCTGTTGTTTCATGGCCGCCTTACTATGTGCATAGCTCAGTTGACAGTTTTATTGCATGCCTCCTTGGATCCTTACAATACAACGGAAGAAATGGAACTCACTTGGAGTGATGTGGCCATGGATTGGACTAACGGTATGTATATACTTTATTTAGAATATTATGAGATATTAACTTGTAACAAATTTAGGAACGAAGTATGATTTGTATTTTTTAATTGTATTTTTGTTTGCCTCATGCTAATGCCCGTAAAATAGTTTATCAGAAAATATAGTTAAGTAATATGTTCTTTAAAATATTAGCAAATATAAATAGTAAAATATGTTTTAAAATATCATCATATATAAATAGTAAAATATATTAAAAAATATCAGCATATGTAAATAGTACAATATTTCGTAAAACAATATTTTCTCAGCATTGTAAATTAAATATAAATGTTATTGTTATCTAAAACACTTGTTTACAAGCACCAATTCCGTTGTCCGTCAATAAACACACTAGCACTAATTAAAATTACAAATTACTGTATCAGCTAATATTTGCAGTATATCTTTTTTGCTACAGCAAAATTCGTATATAAAGGCGATTTGAATGTGTACGTACGAACTGCTTCAAAATATGACGATTGTCAGCTTTTGCATTTGCCTAATTTAAAACTGACTATAAAAATTGACTGGGTATGTTTGGCTGATCCAAATGATCATCATTCTGTAATACCGTGTGCCCCGGATAAGTTACCAGAGTACTCGAGTAATCAGGTAATTGTCAACATTTATTTCTTACTTGACTGTATCTGATATATGTGTAATTTTAGGAACACGACTCGTTCAGAGCATTTAGATCACAAAATATAAACATCACTATTGCTTTGGAAACTAAATCAATAACTAACCAATCGCCGAATGAATTCGATTATCCAGTATTAGTGCTATATGGCAGCACGTTGCGTTGGATTGAAAATCTGAAACTAATTTTATCGGGTGTTACTCGTCCAACCCGCAGAGGGACTATATTTAAGAACGTTCGTCCACGAAAGATCCAGTTGAGCAGACATTATAGGAAGGTCCATTTGTCTCTTGGTTTGCACAGATTCCAGATATGCTATTGGATGTCTTTTGCTAAACAGAGAGGTTTCGAACTATTAGGAGGACGGTTGTCTTCTTCGTCAGGTATTTTACAAATATTTTGTTATTCAGTTGCATGTGCAGAATCCGTTATTTTCAGTATGTCGCGCGCATATTTACATTTCAATAAATGTTTTTAAATTTTAAAGAAAAACGTCATTATTGGTTTGTGGAATGTGTGAAATACTACGTATTTCTTTAGATAAATTATTTTACAGAACATACATTGGCATTGGTGCCGATAGACGATGGACTGAAACATCGGCCCAGGGCTGAATGGTCCATCATGTATATGAACTGTGATCTAACTGATGCAGAAATCTGGCTACAGAGTGCTCTGCAAGAAGAAAATTCAGAAAAAGAGGTATACATTTATATTATAACGTTTTGCCAAAATTTTTATTTCTGCTTTATGAAATATAAATATAAGCATTTAAAAAATAATTTTATAATATAAATTTGAATATTTTGAACTGTTTTTAGTTATTTAATGTTTCAGCTGGATTGTATAAATGTGTTTATATATGTGACATTACAGGTTACCTCGATGCGACAACCTGTGGAGAAATGTTACTGTTTGTCAGTAGGCAAAGTGTCATACGGTCGCGAGACTGTGTTATTTACTAGAGGCGAGCACGCGTCCACCGATCGAACTGTCCAAGGAAGCAAAGATACACCCACTCACAGATTAGTAGTGTACGATTTGAAAGGGGCTTGGACGAAAAGCAACAGAAATGTTGCATTTGCTTTGTTTGACACTTTTATGAAAACTAAGGTTATTGTTACATAGAATAGTTTTAAACCAATAGTATTAAACATATCTTGTTTTTTTGTATAGCAACTGAAAAAGAATCTTTCAACTGAAGCATTAAAAGGATTCCGATGTGAAACTAATTCAACGCCCTTGAAAACTCGTCGCAATGCGGAACCATCAACAACACCGCCGAATCCAGCAGGTATTCAGGTACGCATTGTGTAATCATTCAATGTTTGTTAATTAATATTTCTGTTGATGTATTTGTCGTAAAACCTGTTTATGCCAGATTAAGAATATAATTGTATAACACAATTACAAAATATTAGGAAATTGAAACATTTGTATACATCTACTGACAACATCACTAGACACTAGACATTTTGACGGGCTCTGTGGTTCTATTGTTAAATATGGATTATTGATGCTCAGGTTGCACAAACGACAACATCGGTGCAAGGAACACCTTCGCCCATTAGTAAAATTCAGTCGGGACACGCAGCAACAATGTTGCAGCAATTAATTGCTGAGGCTGAAAATAAGAATGTAGTATTCAGTGACGATTTATCATGTGCAACGCGTCAACAACATTTGAAAGGATTGCAGGCGTGTCAGGAGGACGATGTTCAACATAAGAACTGGTTAAGTAAGTAACTGCGAACTCGGTGAAATATAAATACAATATATTGCTTTTCTTTTAGTTGCGTTGGTAAATTCACAAGTGCTTTTAAAGGGCTGTGAAACGAAAGGATATGTAATATTGAGTGCTGCAAAAGCAGAAATTTTACAGCGAGTACATCGACCGGTATGGAAAGATCATACATTAGTTTCCAAAACTACTTGGGTCGGATCGTTGGAATGTTTACAGTATTACGCAACTGTCAGTGCTGGAGCGAATGATACTTTAGATGGTATATAGGAATATTATATTACTATCAGTTATTACTGTATACAGTACTGTTTATGGAGATTCGCAGAACAGTTTTCAACAGGTGGTTCATGTAAGAATTGTATTGGTTTTTAGATAATATTATGTGGTTAACTGTGGACAATATACAAGAGAAAGATTCAACTGTGATAGCGGATTTACCCGATGTTCCGGATCTAGTCGGAAGTGGACAGTCTGTCGGTGGAGTTGTTAGTGAGACTGTGGGCGCCAGTAATATTGGAGAAAATCCACCTGTCCAAGTAGATCTCAGTTAATTAGTTTAATTCTATAAAACTAAATTGAATCTATTTCAGTTACAAAGAATAGTATCACGTTGTAAATGTGAATTTTTCTACGTTGGCTATGGAGACAGTAGTATAGATCCAAATACAGTTGGAGAAGTACCCCCACCACCACAGGAAGATGTAGGTCCATGGGATCGTCAAGAAACAGCCGTAGACGCATTCACACTTATGCATCATGACCTGGATGTGTGTACGAATTCGCTACAGGTACAGTTAATTCTTTAATTAGTGATGAAATATGAACACACATGTTAGTTATTTTATTTTTAATGTAACTATAAAACAAGACGTGTAAATAAAAATATAGACATATCGCCTTGTGTGACACGATGTGTAATTCTGTACATAGTGGAGAACATGCTTTATTCCATGTAGAATTTTGTATAATATGTGCGCACAAGTGATATTGTATTTTCTTTGATGTTTCTTTGCAGTATGCGATGTTACTAGACATAGTAAATAATTTACTGCTTTATGTTGAACCACATCGAAAGAAGGCCTTGGAACGATTAGCACGAATGCGATTTCAGTTACAATTGAATAGCATAGAAGACCAAAAAAGACCAATTCAAAATATACAAAATCAAGTTCGAGGGCTGGTCAGTAAAATTCGACGGCTGGAAAAAGAATGGTATTTAGTTCACAAAGCTCTAGCCGAAGATCAGAGCAACTATGAACTTATACAAGAAATAAACACGTTAGAAAAACTGGTATAGTTTGCAACTAATTGTTGAATTCTGAAATTTATTGTTAATTAATTCAGAATCATAGATATTTGATATAAATCTGCTGTTGTTTTTAGTAAACTTGTAATTTACATATAAATTTCAGAATATTTCCTACAATTTAGAAATGTTCTATGTATGATATATTTTCTAGTTTATGTTCTTTCTAGGTTTATGAATGCAAAGAGTTACTTACAAATCAAAGTGAAGAATTAGACATTATGTTATCATGTTACAAAGAAAAACAGTTATTAGCAACAAGCAGACTGGCCACGACGCGTAACGATAAACCAGTAACCACAGTCAAGGCCAATGAGATTTGTTTTAAGCATGCGCAGTGGCGATTAACGGAGGCTGATGGACAGCTTGGTATAGCTGATTTGGTGCTAAGCAATTTCTTGTAAGTAAATGTATTATTTGGTATTATATAAATCCTGTAGTTGAAAAATATGTAATCCTGTATATTATATAAAAAAGTAATGATTGGTATTCACAGATAGTTACTAATGGCCCTGGTAAGACCTACTCTCTATTGCTATAGTAATGCTATAAAAATACACAAGTTTCCTTAGTAAATGTGTCAGAATTAGTAGAAATACTTAGTAGGACCGTTAATATCGATCTGTGAATAGCAGTTATTATTTTTCAATAATAATTTAAAATGACATATGTATTATTAACCTCGCTTTTATAAAAAAATTCTCTTTTTGATACAATTACTTTTGTCGCAGATATACGAAGAATTCACGAAGTGATGATTCCGTGGAACATTTATTAGAATTAGGTTATATTCGCATGACAAACTTACTGCCAAATCAAATATACACGGAAGTGTTATGTCCTACGGAAATACAGAGTACTATGCCCATAGACCACAAGCGGGTGTTGCGTGTGTTTTGTCGCGAAAGACCACCAGTAGGTGGAATATCTGTAAAGGAACATTTTGAAATAAATGTAGTTCCAATTACAATAGGTAGATGTCATTGTGACAGCAAGTTTAACACTGGTTATATTCATTTGTCAATCTTACAGGTCTAACCAAGAAATTCTTCAATACTATGCTACGATTTTGTTTCCCTGAAAGAGATCCAGATAATATTGATGGAGAAGCTGGAGAAGAAATTGAAGAAACGTCACGTGGTAAAAGAACTCGTTCATCTATGAAAAAACATTCGAAAGATACGAATTTCTATGTCCGTATTGATCCTAAAGATGATGTTGAAAAGATGAAGGTAATCACTCATATTTGTTTAGTAATATTTATTGACTAAGCGTTTTATGTTTCCGTTCGAAATGTTTAATATGTCAAATAACAATTTTATTTGATCAACATCTAAGGAATCCGTCGGAAATATTTATCATGTGTTTTTATTGAATATTAACATTTCAGCAAATAATCTTTTATTTGCAGGAACGAGCTGAGAAGAATAAACTATTTATTTACATAAAAATTCCTGAAGTACCTGTTCGCGTAAGTTATAAGGGCAATAAAGAAAAGAATATTGAAGATATTAGAGATTTCTCGCTTGTGATACCGACATTGGAGTATCACAATGTTACGTGGACTTGGTTAGATCTATTATTGGCTATGAAATCTGATAGCAGAAAAGTTATTTTATCACAGGTATGTACAGTTTTCATTAGTTTTATGTTCTGAACTTTTGATTTTTCGCACATTGATTTAGAAATATTTCGTTGGAGCAAATTGTCTCTTTTATCTGTTTCCGGTACTAATAATAATTAGTAGTAAATATTTGAAATGTAATTATTGTTATATGTTTTAACAAAATTCACGGCAAATCACATTTCATTTCTCTAGTCTCCTTGAAATGGTATCAAATTGTGCTAAAGCCCGAGCAAAGTCGGGTAGTTAGTCATTTATATATTTTGAGGTAACTAAATTTGTCAGAAAATTCTATAAACTCGCTTACAACCATTGAATCATTTGCCACTTTTCTCAGATACAGTGTATTCGCAACAAAATGATTTAGTTCTTGTATTATTGTAAATGATTAATAAATAATCTAGTTCTAATACACTGAGGTGGCGGAGAGAATTGCGCAGGTAGGTGGATCAAGTGAAATATAAAGACAATCTGCGATTGGAGCAAATAAATAGACATTTTGGCATTGCGAATCTATAATTAAACCGCTATTTGTTCCTTATTCTGTAATCCGTTACTCCATAAGTCAGTGCCGCCCCGTGGGTACAATGCGCCGTTGTTCAAAATTATATTTTAGCGCCTACATAAAATAAAATTTGTAAATCAAAATGAAATTAATATCACGAAATTTTTATTTAGTCAGTATGTATATAAATACAAGATATGTGTATATATGTATGTGTATTATCACAAAATATCACTATTATTTATTGTCTTGAAATGACGGCGTTTCGCGGGACACAGTTTTATAAAGAAATGTTCGAAACCCCACTAGTCTAATATCCCATTTTACATTCCCGTGAATCAAAAGTCCGCCGTTCAAATTCCCAAGCATTATTTCTCATCAACAATGTGTATTAAATAAATATTTCTCTTAGTTGATCTACAAAAAATATATTTACATATAAAATTAACTGGAAATGTCCGTAAAAATACATGTTTTACACGCAGTATTACAGTTTGGGAATCTTGAAAATTCAAACGATGAATTTTTTATTCCAATTTATAAGTGCAAATTATGTAAGAAATTCTTACTGAGAAAAATTAATATACAGTCTCATTCAAATTTGTGAGGTGGAGAGAAGGTGGAATATAAAGATAATTAATTATTAAAATTTAATTAAAAATCAGGGGTCAATTTTCCAAATTATTCGTATAATCAGTCCGCCTCTGTTGGTAGTGGCCGTTTTTTATTCACTATTGTATTATTAACCCTATTTTATAAAATGCAACTATTTAAATAAATGAAAACTTTTTATTCGGACACATACACTAATGTTTTACATACAAAAGTTGTGTATTCACTGATGTTTTTCTTTTTGTTACAACGTTTGTATTATAAACTTTTTTCTATTTTCCTTGTTTTCACAAATAAAATAAGCCTCGGAGATTCGTTATGAATAATTTTACCAATGACTAGCCCGTGAATTTAATTGTTCAGTTGAAAGATTTAAACTTAAAGAAAATTTTGCAATTATGCAATCCGTGAAAACGCATAATATGGAAGCGAAACTATGTTGCTTCTTGTTAAATAATATGCAACTGTAAAGACATTGTTCGTCTTAATTCTAGATTTAAAATAAACTTCGTCCCACAACCCTGGTATTATTGATTTTTGAAATATATTAAATATATTTGTTTCTTCGTTTAGTAATGCCATAATTTCTAATATTTGTGATGTATATATTCTATTTGCGGATTATATTAGCCTTAATTTACACGTACTAAATCAGGGGTTCTCAAATTGTTCCTTGTCTTCTAAAACTAAAACTTTGGTGACAGACTGCGTTCATATCATAATTTCAAATTCTTTTAAACAATTATAAAACTATTATAGTCAAATTTAATAACAATTTTTGTTAAAAACGTTGTTTATATTTCACGATTTTAGTTTATATGATACATATTTGACGAATTTCGTTATGATAACGAAAAATGTGATCTAACGAATTATTACAGAATAAGTGGGTTGAACACTTTAAATACAATATAACGCGTTGTGCGACATCTGTAATCTGTTTGCAAACTAAGTAAGTTACCACTGCAGTTATTACAGTACACAGCGAGCATTCGCCCCTGTGTACCCGCCACCTTGTAACTGCTTGAATGCATGTCGGTAAGTTAGTGTTGATAAAAAAAATGACTTGTTTACTATGCGGCAAAAATCTTATCTGTGGTACTGCAGATTAATATGCATACAAGTGCTTACATTTTCTTTTGCAAATGGTACTTATAGATACTAGTTTTTATTAAATATTTTTAAATAATTCTACATTTAATTTTACTGTGTATTAGTTCTTCGCGTTCGCATTTCTATACTCTTATTTCATAACAGTGTTGTTCAATTTGTTTACATTGCTAATCATTCCTACACTATATAATAATACAGGACCGGTTGGATTTCCAAAATATTTGCAAAAAAAATTTTTATCGCAAAATCATATAATTACCGACAATGATAAAAGATTAAAATATTTCCCATATAAATACATCTCTGAAACATCAGAAATTCTGTTATGAAATTTTATTTTCAATTTGAAACTGCGTTTCAATATTCTTAAATTCCCAAATATTTTGTTGACATTTCTAGTGTCTGTTATAAAATCATATTAATGTATCTCTATAAAAACAAGTTTTAGTGTTGCGATACAGAAATAGATCAAAGCCTTGTACATTTTAGCCTGATTTTACTGATTTCTCAAATTTAAAAGATACTCACGGGGCTCTGTATTGTTGCATTTATAAATAACAGAAAATTTTATAATACTGCGAAGTTTTAGACATAATGTATAATATTCATATAT
The DNA here is from genome assembly GCA_022063505.1 of Calosoma granatense. Lineage (NCBI taxonomy): Eukaryota > Metazoa > Arthropoda > Insecta > Coleoptera > Carabidae > Calosoma > Calosoma granatense. Next base: position 469,898 of record JAGJTL010000016.1, read on the forward strand.
ATTTTATTATATCAAAAAAGTATTGCTATTTTTTATCTAACGAATGAAAACTTTTTTTATTTAACTTGAACATTTTATGCACCACATAATAGGGTAAGATCAGCTACAGACATTGACCATACAGCCACGTCCTGTTCTGCAACATGTGCATAGGGGCGCGACCAAGCATTTCTTTATTTTTGCTTTATCAATAATTTAATTTTGAAAAAGAAACTCAGTGTTTCTCAACCGGTGGTATGCGTACCCCTAGGGATATGCGAATGTGTTTCAGGGTGTATGCATTAAAAATCTAATCGCGATTTGTACATGGTGTATTTTGGTTACTACAAACCAGTACACTATTAATTTGAATTGTTCTGTTTAAATTTAATGTTACGATTGAGTCTCTTGCTTTAAATAATTTTAAATAAAAACTGTTCTATTTCCGAAAATATAGACATATTAGATCATAATAAAAATATGTTGAAAGGGGTACACGCGCCAAAAAAGGTTGAGAACCCCTGCTCTAATGTATACACACATATAAAAAATTATTTTACGTATATATTCATTAAAAAATTGTAAATTATATTTTAAAAATACATTTGGGACATAATTGATTTTAAAATATTATGAAAACTTCTTTTAGAAATATTTAAATAATTACTCAAAATTCTGACTGCTTTTACTTAAACTTTCAATGTTATTAGTTAATACATCTCGACGAAAATTATCATTTTACATGATTACATTGTAATAAAAATTAACAATAATAACTTTGGTATTATTATTCGCTATTAATTAAATGCAGGTAAATATCAGAAATTAATAGGTTTATTTCTCAAGGCCGCGGTAGTCAATGTAAAGTTATAATTTCTTTATCGATTTCTAGGTTGTAGACGTTCACAGGACCGGCTTATACATATAAGTACATATATGATGCAATTTAAAAAAATTGTATAGTTATTTTTCTGCTGTAGTGCATTAGATATTTTCTTTGTTTTTAATATTTTTAACATTTTGACTGCCGTGATCATAGTGGGTCTTCCCTTTACGAAAATCGCCTTGGCAGTCAAAGTGTTCAACTATTTGAAAATATATTTCATTTAATGTCAATGATATATTTGATTACATTTATGTGTATATGTACAGTAATGTATGAATAATCCGGACAGAAAGTTTCCAGACCCCGTTCGGGTTAACAAAACATTCGGATTATAGAATCATAGTGCATGGTATCTAATAATCCGAACGTGATCGGCGAGGTGTTCGGTTTATAGATACCTTGTTAAACGATAAAAATGTTTCTATAATATTACACAATTAAATTTACACGCAATTACTATAAAACCATTTATTCCAAATAACAAACAAAAAATATTTCAAATATAGAATGCGGAATAAAGACAGACTTCTGACAAATAAATGAAATTACAAACAATGGAGTAAACGAAAAAAAAAAATTGTTGTCGGATTACAGAATGCAGGTGTTCGGATTATGGATAGCTCTTTACACTGTTTCTGTGTTCAGATTATAGAGTAGTTCGGATTATTCATACATTACTGTATATATATATTTTATTATATCGTATATTTTCACAGGGCCTCACAATTTTCTAATTCGGCCCTGAACTATTTTCATTATTTGCATTTGTAATAATTGTGGTCATAATTGTAATATGAGTAAAATAATGAATATAGATTAAGTCGCCGAAATGAATCAAATGTGTTTCTACATCAGTGATACACATTTTTGTTGGGACTTGGAATTCACACATTGTTCATAAGCCGGTTTGCTTTATTTTTCCTGGGAATGTTGATCTAGTATGGAAATAATATTTGGCACCCATATTTCATTTGCCCGTGTATACCTTGAGGCTAGGGTAAAATTATCTATATTCTTATAACGCATCTCGATGTGTACACCAGATTTTAAAAAAATATATATTTAATTATTAACTAGAATTTTGAAAGTAACGCAGTAATTTCTATTTATATTATTGTTTTAATTCAAGTTTATTTGATTTACCATTACTTCAGCGTACCATGAAACAGGGACGGACTGGGACAAGAATTACAACACCAGTCCATTTTCGCTAGTGTAGGATGTTAAAATTCTTAGCAAATATCAAGGAATATAGAGTAAAATATCACAAATTGCTCAGGAAACTTGAAAAATAAATTGAGAATCAGTAAATTCGCTTCCACACTAAAATATTTGTACGCAATCGATCATAGTTACTCCATGTTCATTCAAATGTATTCGCACTTGTAGCTTTATGCAGAAGTATGTATAAGTATACAGTTTTTATTCTGTTACCGTATAGTATTGTGCAAGATTGAACCTAATTGTTTTTTTATTCAATAAAATGTTATTTAAACTGTATACCTACATCTGCACACCTCTGTATATTAACATATCCATATGTACAAACTGGCCGACGAAAAACGGTTACTTTTAATTCAGTAAATCTATTTTGTTTGGAATAAATTAATATTGGAACAGTTAGAAGAGAAGAATACAATTAGACTTATTACTTAACTGTTAAATAACTTTTTCGGGACAATATTCCGTTTAATCGGGACACTTTCGACGAATTCTTGCAAAATACATAATTAAATTTAAACATTATTTTTCTTTCAGAATTTGTACTACGTACATAATTTTTTAATACGTATACGTATAGTTTTGTGACTAGATGATTTTAAAAACGAATGTTTTTCATAGTCCATTTATGTACACATTTGTATTTGAAGTGTGCAAGGCAACAAAGCTTGGGTTCGAGTCCGGTTGAAGCTGAAAAATTATTATTGCGAAAAATCATCGATTTCTTACAGGCTGTCAGGCGATATTTTGTATTGAATACGCATACAATTTCGATGAACATCCGGCCATTTTAGTAGTGGCTCTGCCAGATGGCCAGTCCGCCCCTGTCATCAAATAATAATAATATGCAATGAACCTCCTTATTTACGATTAGTTCAGCATACTATCAAATTGTAATAAAATTCATTTTACGATTGCACAAATTTCAACTTCTGAGATTTTAAAACGAGTTACTAAAACATTATTAGTATTATTAGAATGACATCATGATATTTTCACAGTACGATTTGGTTTCTGCGACGGATTTGTATCGTAAACATTGTACAAAGTGTAAAATAGCCACCTGTATTTTGATTGTTTTTTAATCGGATATGTAAGTTATTATTGAAACGAAAGAAACAATTTACTTGACAAAAGTTTGAAGCACGAAACAAGTGATATGGGGATAGAAACAAAACCTCTTTTGTGACTCCAAAACATATGAATATCGTATAATGAACCAGATTAAATTATGGTATTTATTTTAAAAATTCTGAGACGAATGTATTCTGAGAACCTCAATTTATATTTCGAAATAGAATTTCGTATATTTTGAATAACCGATTCTCATTGCCAAATTTTCTAAACCGGATCTTACAATTCAGATACCCGGTTATCGGAACCAAACTGAACTATTGTCATTAAACGTAAATGTCGTTTTAGTTTAGTATTATACATACAATGTGTAATAAATTAATTATTGCACTATACACTATACTAGTTCATGTAAAAAGTTTCTTAACCTCACTAATCATAACGTATTTGTCATTTTCAGGCAATAAAACAAAAATTACAAATCAATAGGAATCGAGGCTCCGCTGATGAAAGCGCACAACCACAAGAAGAAGACAAAGCCAGAATGTTGTTTGGTGCTCGTCACGTTGTAAGAAATAAATATATAGTAAAATTCTAATAAGTATTTTGTTTAATTCAATTGTTTCTGTTTCAGCCGGGTGATAAAAGTTTGAAAAAAGGAGTATCGGGAGTATTTAAATTTCACAAATGCAATTAACCGATGAAGAATAATAAAAACAAAAAGATAGTGGATATATTACTATTGAATGTGCTCCAAAATGTGATACTAATAAATTGTTATTTATGTATAAGAAATACATACACAAAATTTAAATAAAACACTACTTATGAATTACAAACATTCTACACCGTATTTTAACAGAATTATTTTATTTTATAGACATACTGCAATATGGTATATACTCTCAGGTGCTGTACAATTGTAAAATAAATTATTTATGTATTATAAGGCCATGTAGTTCTGGCTTCATGTCCTTGATATTTGTTCCTATATTTTAATCCAGTGACTAATGTCGAACTCCTTGGGAATGCTGTCACTCCATTAAACATTGTATCAGTTTCTGTAAAACCATATATAATGTATTATTAATGATACTACAAGACACACACACTAACGCATAAATATTTCACAAACTGTACCTGGATGAAATCTGTGATATTCATATTGCACATGTACGTTCTCCGGTAAATTAATATTTTTCATCATATCCAAAGGCATCGTTGTATTTACAGGCGTTTTATAAAATTCCACAATATCATTCACTGTTTCTATCGCATGTAGCAATGAATTTGGGATATAATGATCAAATTCTTTATGACAAGCAGTCAACAATTCAAATTTCTTTTTCATATCGGTTACCGGTACAGTACCACTATCACTGCCCAATACATTTTGACATATCGTTTTTAATCTGGGTAATGTATCTTCTGGCGGCGTGTATGCTTTTTGTGCTCGTAGAAATCTAAAACAAGCGTATTTATTAATAAAATTTGAGAATAATTTTGTATTTTTCACGAAAAGCGCGCAGCGCAGCATCAAATGTATTGACCGGCGACTGTTTAGTGGCGCCACTCTACCACATATGATGGAAAAGTACTATGGCAGCCAAAGTAAGTTTGGCAGTTACATTTTGATCGTGGATTGAGTACACACCCTTTTGCTGCCAAAGATTTCGCAGTTGAGTCGATTTTCGGTGGTATTTTCTTGTCTGGGTTTGGTTTCTTCTGTTTTAGCGCATAAAAACGGACCAACTGTAAAAAATGTACACCTAAATTGGTTAAAATGTAGATAAATAGTGATGTAAAATGTTCCGGACAATGCTACAATAACAAAGTTCAGTTTAAATAACCAAGTTACAAGTGTGACAAATGATAAATACGTATGTGCAATGATGTGTTGTTATGTAAATTGTATGATGATATAGTTATAAATAATTATATTTACGTTTTTGGGTGAGAAACGGTTCTCAGTTTTGAACAGACCATGCTTCATGAGCGCCGCCATCGTGTCAGTGGTGGTGCAAGTTTCGACATGACTTCAGTACATGCGTGCTTTTCTAATAAGCGTGCGAGAAGCAAGCAGTTGTTTAGTCGTGTGCGCAACTATTGGTGCGCACTGTGAAATGCCTTGCTTTGCTTTGCTTCGCTCCCGAATGGAAGCGCTAAATTAGTTGTGGCTTGTTGTTACCCATCCGCCATTTTGCAGTCGCCATAGATAGGTGAAAATCCTGCTCAATGTCCGCGATCGACGCTAAGTTTTGAGTGTATCTCGTTAAAAAGTTCGTGTGTTCAGTGTCGTGTTATAAAACAAATTGTATAATGGATCAAACATGACGCACCCAAACCATCAGACCAACGGAGCCAGTTTGGAGGATTGCCACACTAACTTCTTTGCTTTGGTAAGTCTGATTCTCGTTTTAATTTATTCGTAGTGTACACAATTCCTTACGTACGGCGTACATTGGATAATGTGTGTACGTTGTGTTGGTGTAAAGAACTTTTCGCATCTACTTAAAAAGTTGAGCTTGATATTTCATACGAGTGATTGCCTGATCGGACATATGTTGAAAAGTTGAAGTTACTCTGTCATTCTGGACAGCTTCGGTCTAAGGCGCACACTTGCCAACAATTGGCCTAATTTCTTCTAATGGCTGAGCATATTAGACTTTTCGTTTACAGGAAGATGTGGGCATGTTCATGTACATATTTTGTATGAGACGCGTGTGTTTTGAAATCTTTGCATTGTCGTTTTACGTAACCAAACAATGCACTTCACACGTGCAAAGATTCATCATGGTGACATTGACAGCCGGACAGGTCGCTTGTTTTTATGAGCCATGTGCATTTTTACGGCATTCGATTTCCGTTTTATACTCCTTTTATGATACTGAAGGAAAAAATGCCAATGTTCCTATCGATTTTACAGATGCTGTTTATTATTGATTGCTACTTGCGGACAGTCAGAATATCAGTGATAATCGAGATTGCATAGATAGATCATTCAAAAACTAACGATTTGTAGATGTGGTTCATAACTTGGCTCCATAATAAATCTCTTGAAAAGTGAAGTAATTCTAAAAACGTGTGAACGTATTTCGTATGAGAGATATAGATGTAAGTTTAGCCTAGCGTGTATGTATGTCGGATTGGATGGTATTTCAGGTGGGGGCACATAGTTGAGAATGTTATATATTATGCATGTGGGGTTAGTTAGGATATGTTGCAAGAGGACAGGGTATTATCATCTGCAATGGCAACCTGTATACGCATCGTATCATGACATTGCGGTGCGTTCTGTTTGTGTGCGGGCGGGCTGCAAGGCTCGCAATCGTGTGAACTTCTCGATCCAAAGTGAGTGAGTGCAACGCTGTTGCCATGTCCAAGACGTAACGGTCTCGTCGTCCGTCCGTGATACACCTTCAATGACGCCGGTAATAGCTACCAGATGATTTGTATAGAACAGCCATATGTACCCTTCCAGTACCTACATCACAGGCAACGTAGCTTCACTACAAACATACCACGTATACACAAACAACACACACAGGCAGGCAAGCAAGCAAGCAGCCACTGAACCTACTGCTATCTCTGATACAACTACGTAGTGATCCTTTTCTATTTAAAACTTCTGTTAAATTTGTATACAACGCGCCTTGGCGATGTTTTACAAACAAAATTAACAACTTCATACAAAATAATATGTACTTGTTTATTTGTCGGTATCACTGTCTTTTGTAAACAAGTGTTTATTGATAAGTAATCTGAACGTACTCCATATTAGGCACTGATATCAATTCTTCCTCTTTTTATGTAAAGTAAATCGCATAAGCGCATGCATAGTCTAGAATTCATCCTTCTATTGCTTATCTGACATTGACGTGTGTACTCACAGCCTGTAGTGTATATGTAGACTTGGCAACATTGCGTGAGAGCGACTGGGTGACAGCGGTACACTCGTGTACAAAAGTGAAGTAAACTTGCGAGGCAAGTCACTTCACCCGTTTTAACATTCACAGAACAGTGAATCTGGCATATATTGTAATGATTTTTATTTCTAACCAACCAACCAACCAACAACAAAATGCTAACCTCACTTGTATTCTTTTTCGTCTATGTACATAATGTAAACGTATCTGTGTGTTTCGGCTGTTGCCAGAAGGGTCGTGCCTCCAGAGACCGACTAGACCGGTATACAATTCGTGAATATAATTTCATTATTATCGAATAATCATTTCTAAGTGTAATTTCTGGTTATACATTTTAGTAATCACTTCCTATAATTTAAACTGTGTCAAACTGTTATCTAACAAGTTTAGATACAGTAGAATTAACTTGTAGTATAGATGAAATGTTGTTCTTTGCAAGTAAAAACGAATCACCAAGTTGTAACTCATGTCTTTTGAAATATATTTTGAAGAAATGACATAAATTATTTGAAAACCAATGTAAAAGAGTTATAACAATTTGAATTTAGATTATTTATTTATACAAAACAACTCATCAATATGATAATCACTATTATGTGTTATTAATTGTTTTGTAGTATTTTATAAATATTCATTCAAGTTAACTGTTATTATAATATTTGACTTTCAAACAGCAGAATGAAATTTCTGATACATTACTAATCAGAACGTAAAGTTTAAAAGACACATATTTTTATGAGACATTTAGGTCTTAGCTATTAGGGGACCAAGAAGTCTTGTTTCTGTTAAATATTTAATCATAACTACTCACTCCTTCTCTGTATACACAAACATATACTCTTTTTAAAACACCGCTTGAATAAGACGGTGGAATCTTGTCCGTTCGCCTCCTGCTGTCAACGTTTACATATTTTATTCAATAAACATTCATTACAGTAAGTCTTCGTTGCACTTAAATTAATTTAAAAATTGGATCAAAATTGTTAAAATTAATTTACTCTTAGTTGATTACGTTTTCTCATTGTTCTAATTGTATATATTAAAATTTGTAGGTTACATTTACTTTGAATGTCCTAAATAACGTACCTAGTTACTGTTATTTTAATATAAATAATGAAGTATCATATTATTATTAATGCGAATAGTCGATATTAATGAATACATGACCTATTAACCGTAATGTCAGATAAGATATAATATTTGTTAAGTTGGTACAATTGACAGGAGTTATATTACTCTACTTGATTAGTATAACAAATATTCGTTTTCTTGCAATTAGAAATATATACAGTAGTCGTTCCTTTGACTAGTTTTAAATTTACTGATGCCAGACCAACATGTATAATACAGCTTTCACATACACACACACACACACATACACACACACACACACACACACACACACACACACACAAGACATCTCAAATGGCAGTTATTTTGCTAAATACTCTAATATTGCAAGGGGACTAGGTTGAAAAGAAAATATTGTAATATTGTGTTCAGCCTTTTCAGTTTACAATATCTACAATTTTACACCAACATTTAATATATTTAATATTAATCTCTTCATTATAAGCTATGCAATGTGTATTGTATTGTAATTAATATTAAATTGTTATTCAACAACTTATTAACATAAACGTTGATATACGTAATAGCTAATTCCATACAAGATTTAAAAATGAATATATCCTGATTTTTTTACCGCTTAAAGTGTTCTCTCAGATATAAGATTCGATGATAGTCTCACATACATATGATCAGGGTTTTTTGTTAATTTATTATTAGTTTTATCCAACTGTCCCACATTGAGATATAATGATATGCTTGCATAATAATAATTTTCTTCGATTTTTCTCAGTATTTACCTATAATGTACGTAGTAAGTAGTTTGGTTGGTTTGTATATTAGAAACTATAATCCGCACATATTTAGTACTAATGAAAAAACATGTAATATTAGTATATTGAAATTTGTAGCTTTGCAATCCCAAAATTAAAGTTAACTCCAAGTATAACAAAGATCACTAGAACTGGGAGTTAGTTTTAGGTCGTGGTAACTAGTTGTTTATTTAAAGAACCTGTAATTGCACGTTGTATATTTTAGTTTGAACAATTCAATCTTCACCAATATCTGACTTGTATTTTAGAATATATGTAAGTATATTGTTCTAAGAGGTATATACAGTATTGTACATGTATATAATGAAATATATGAGGTATATGAAACATAAAATACTAGCCAGTCATAGGGCTACCGTGCGAAATAATTGTAGCCTCTGTTGCACAGCCATGTTACATTCGCACAAACTTGTTGTCTATGGGAAACCTGTACATAAGTCATTTGACTACTTATTTTGACCACTGTTCCAACTTTATCTAACTCAGGGTTGAACAAAATGCTTCTCTAAATATGTTTGCCGCCAAATTATTAAACCAGTTGATCAGCATATCTATATCACTAACAGAATCTTCTCAAGAAATTTAGGCACGAAACTTTCAACAGAATCCGTGTATTTTACTGTTAAAAATGTTCGTAGTTTTCAGCCATGCAGTTAGTTTGTCGGATAACTATTCTGTACAGTGCTTTACATTATTTAAGTGTCAGCAAATACTGTGAATTGTGTGTAGTAGACCAGTTAAATATTGTACAATTATGAAACATGTTTCTACTGTTCCTTTTTCTGAGACTGTACGTACTCTTTAAGAAAAAGAATGCAAAGAATGTTCAAGTCATGTTGAACGAATGATACAGGAATTATATCACTTTGGTACATTTATTATATTTTCTCTGTTACTATTGTATAATATATGTCGCAGTATCATAAAACACAAATCAAGTTAGTTTTATATTCGTGTTGGACAGTGTACATGGAACAGGATGGGACTCCGATACTGGAATGGATGGTGGTCGACTGTTGTTTCCAGTCGCTGACCTTGATGTCTGATCCTGCTTACCTGTATTCAGTTGAACATCGTTGCTTAGGTCGGTCGGTCTATCCATTGTCAAGCATACCGCTCCACTATAGATGTTAGGACCCAAGTGTTGGAATAATATCTACTACCTAATAGAGTTTGCCTCCGTTTAACGTACATTTGCAGCATACCAGCACACACCGGTTGACCGCCACGTGCGTGTATTTCTTCTCTAAACGCACTATAGTAAAAACTATGGAATATTTCTAAACTAAACACACATAATATACCTGTCAGATCTTGTACAAACATGTTCTGTCGAATACCTAAACAGTTTATAAGATATACATACATGTGTAAATTTTATTTCTAGTAGCTAAAATCGGCTTACGCATAATCATTGTCTCCGTAGATTTCGGAATCATTCGACCCTATATACATACATGTTTGTATGGTGGCCTAAGAGGCAAGGGGACAGATATATGCATACGTTACAAAATCAAACAAGTTTATTTACAAAATATAAATTGTATATGTATGAAATATATTTAGTTCGTGCTGTTACGTGTGTTTTTACGTTTTGTTGAATGGAAAATGCATACCAAGAAAATATTTGTTACTCAATCATATTTTCAGCTAGTGACATAAATATAAAGTGATTGATTTTCTGTTTTTTGTTACCGTTGGTTGCATAATAAATCATATACATTATTGGTAAATTTGCACATACCATTTTAATTGGACCATATCATTCGAATAAATATAGTTGGTTACTCACAATTGAATATAGACGAAAAAATTATTGTAGTAATAATATACATGCATAAAAACGCACTGTATTGAAATTAAGTAAATTATACTCAAGTCAGAAAGCGTGACCAGTAAGGCACCATCTATCTTACATTTAATGTAAACGAAACTGATGCTGATTCATCTTAGCAGTTATTCAGTGTTGTAAATGTTGTGGCTAGCAAAGTATACGTCTCCGCATGCGCACTATCTCTAGAGACCAGTAGTAGAATAGTAGTTCGGAGATACAAACTAGCAGGTGTTATAAAACAATTCGCATTCACGGAGTGAATATTCCTTTGAAAGATCATGTCACGTCACTCATATTATACCCACAATTCATTCGTATAAATTACATTTATAAATCAAAACAATATTTCTATGAATTACATTGAAGTTTCAAAAAATTTATAAAAGACGCAATCTTACTTAGCTTAGGTATATGTTATGTGTATAATATTTTATGTTATAATTATGCTATATAAAATGAAATAATCGTACATGTTTTATTGTTCTTGATAAGCCTTGCTACCGGTACTAAATAATCAAGAATTTGTTATTGCAAGATCGAAGTAAATATTGTACAAATTTGTGTTATACAAATAAATGAAGTAGTAGTAGAATAGTCGCATATTTGTACATTGAAAGTTCAGTAATTCTATCTTGCTAACAGTGTACAACGCAATGTAACACGTAAGCGCTTTATCTATTGTTATAAAAATAAACAAATGAAGGATATAGGAATAAAGTTTTGCTGTACAAGTAGTTTACAAGTGCATTGGCGAAACGACTATTAAACGCCGTTAAGCGGTGCTTAGGGCTATAGGGGCCCCCACAGGGGGTTAAAATATAAAATAAATACATTGCATTCCCTCTATAATAACCAAATGCTATTGTAACTAAATTTTTATCTATTTTTAACTAAATAAGTCAATATGTAATAAATGATTTGTTTTTCTTGTAATCCTCTGACATAATGACAGTTTAGATAATCAGTTATTTTTATATGAAGCACAGAGTGTAGATAATTACATTAACATATTGTAAATGCATCTGTCAATTCCACCATGCCTGAGTTAGGAGCCCGTGTTTGTAGCGACCCTGAGAATTATTTAACATTGTCCGTTACATACCGCAATACTGGTTCGATAATTCGTTACTAAACTGGTTCATTTCTCTATGCTCCCATTTACAATACAAACTTTACAATATATTAACTCGGCAACTAGAAACATGTTTCTAATCGATATTACTACGTGTAGTAGTATATTTTACAAATTATTATTCACACTTTCCGTTCAGTGTTCAATTATGTTTATTTAATATTTCTACATATGTATATTTTAAAATATTAGTATTAGTAAATAAATAATAGCTTGTTATAATGGAGTATATGCGTATAATATGCGTAACAGACGTTTTGCAACTGGTGTTGGAGATATATTCAAGGTTTGAACTGGTTCGTTTTCGTTTGTAGCTTTGTGTGTTTCATTAACTCGCACGCTTATTGATTTGCGCGCGACTGCGTTGTGACGTTTGCAGTTCTAACCTACTGACGGCCTACATTTTGCCGCTGCTGCTAACATACTTACGTAAAACAGATTTCATATGGAGAGGATATTGGACAATTTTACAGAAAAATCGATTTGTTTCCGCATCTTTAAATCCTTACAGTTCTATATTTTGTTCTTGCATTGATCTTTTCTCGTATGAAATGAATACGTACAATCAAAATTAAAATGAAATATGCAAAATATCTTCAGAAAATGTGTATTGTATTATTATTTTAGTATATATAGTTCATACTTGTAACTGACTAATAATCCGGAGAATTAATTAACAATGAATATGGGATTTTGAGTTAGTTATAAGTAGTACCATCCTTCGAGAAATAGAAGAATAATTTAACAAGTTTTCAAAATCGATAACAATTTATCAAGTTGACCTCCTATTTTTTCATTGTTCTTAAAAATATTAGTCTTTCTATATTGGTAGATGTACTAAAGTATTTATCATTAAAATTCAAGTCAATGTTCAAAATGCCTTTCTTTTTAAAGTAAATAATCAATTATCATAAACAATATGTAATATTGTTATAATTACATATTCACTATTACAACTAGTTTTATCAAGTTCTCAAAATAATAATTGTAATAAAAACTGTTATTGAAATGTATTTTTATAAGTGCATCATTGTAGTAAATGTTTGATACAGTTCTGTTAAAAGATTATATACGTAGTATAAGGTGGCAATATTTCTAGATAAAAATATCTGTCTGCACGCGCACATAATAATTAAAACCGAGAACTCCCCCTTATATATCCTTCTTCTTGCATCATTCACGGGCGACCATCTGGCGCTGTTCGAATGCTCCCTTTGCTAAATAACACGTGTATGCATCGATTCTTCCAGAACATTTCAGAATTTCACATTATACACTTGCATTTATCGTTGTCAAGAAAATAAATAATATCTCACATTTTAAACCAGTAATTCAAGTCGAACCAGACCTAAAACAAAAATCAGAACCAACCTTTTCCTTAGACAGCGAACCGGAACTGAACCGTTATTAAACTATTCGAACTGTAAAAAGAACCGAAACCAACTGCTGTGAATTAATTTGGATAGATGTTTAAAACAATATTTATATCAAATTTAAATACTATAATTTGTACTGCAAAATGAATCAGTTATTTAAAATGGTTTATAAATATTTTCCTAGGTGAATAATTTTGTTTTAAAATAATTTTTATTAGAGAATTATATATTTTTAATTTGATTTTTGATAGTAAATCCTAACTGAAGAAATAATTTTTAAATTGCTATGCAAAAAGAGTTTTTTTTAAATATATTCAAGTTGTTGAATAATGCTAATATGACGAGTTAATTAATTTTATATTCGGTAAAATTAAGAGCCACTAACAAGAACATATTTTTAAAAATATCACTAGAAATATTATGTTCCTTTCATAAACAGAAATATCAAATTGTTTTACAGGGGTTTTGGATGATATAGTTATAACGCGTTGCAACAAGGTAACGGTGCATACAAAGACCATAAAATTCTCATTGTTTTGCAAGAAACAACGGATGTAATTACCCGAGACATCGTTGAAGAATGTTTCATATAATATCAGATATTCATCAGTTGTTTTGTCATTTGAAAGCGTCTGAATTCACTGCTACGTTTTGTAAAACATATATTAAAAGAAAAGTAAAATAATGCGTAAGAGTAGTTCTATGTATTTATATGAATATACCAGGCTTAATTAGAAGATACTAGAAACAACTACATATATTGCTAAAACAGAGCAACGAAGTTTGAGAGTTATGCTTGTCTAGAGAATCTGAAAATATCTTGAAGTATTCCCCACTATCCAGCTGTCCCCTCTAACCACTGTTACCCCACTACTACCCCCGTGGTGTCCCTGTTGACATCATCAATCAATACGCGTGTAGGATCACAATGGCTTAGCTGCTATCGGTGGGGGTTGTGCGCTGCCGGATGTGAGGGGGTACGGCAGACCTGGGTCTTCGACCGATTCAACCATCGTTGCGCTCCAGAATATTTAGATTTCTCCTGACGATATCCACATGACGTACCAACATAACCACATTATAATTTACACACATACTTTCATATTATCAACGGTAACACACGTGTCAGAACTTGTTTGGAAAATGTATTTTATTTTTTTATGGAGTATAGTAAAATAACCATACAATATTTAACTCTCATGTTTTACTATATTTTTTTTTATTAATTATCAGTTTATTATACATTTTGTGATTTGGTTGGAATATTTATTTTATCGTACTGTTAATTATTATTTATTTAAATTTAGAAGAAATCATATACTATTTTCATAACATGTATTATTCTACTGAAACAAAATGTTAATTTTATCGATCAGAATACAAGAAATTTAGGGTATTGTATTTGTTTTATATCAGTTTGATATTTGCAATGCGTATATTCGCAAATATTCACAAATTAGAAACTGTAGAAAACTGCGAAACCAATATAACCAGCCCCAAAATTCTATTCCATTGTTTGAAAATGACTACACTTGTAATTCTGTTGATGTTAGAACTTCCGCACCAGAAAAGAACTTTGGTGCGTTTACTGAAAATGGCGGGAATAAATAATATGTATACATAGTAGGTATTATAAATTGCGGCACATACATTGCTGTACTGGTCTGCTGCTCGATAAATATGTTGGAACATAGTAACATCTGTACACATACATATATGTATAAACATATCTAATATGTGTAGTTCATTTCTCTCGTTCAACAGGTTACACTTGGCTCTCTTCGACTCTCGTCCTCTGCTTCCGACCTTTCGTTCTCTTTCCTCGCGCTCTCTCTCTCTCGCCCTCTCTCCCCACCTCTGTGTCATTCGTAAAAGTGTGGTTGAGTGCGCATGTGCAAACGCGCGCCTCAACCAACAAACTAGTATCAGGAAATATGTTTCGGTTCGTTATCAGCTTGTTACATGATGTTATTATTTATGGTTATGTATCCTCGCAATTCAATCTACACATCAGTAAAGTAATATGTGAAATAATTGTTTTTATTTTATTTAACAAAGTGTTTTGTAACACAGTACATTCCTGTTAGTAAACATTACAGTATTGTTTTGAAAATAGTTTCTTGCAATTAAAAAACATGCTAGCATGTTTGTTTTTTAAATAGAAGTCATTAACAATCGAACCAGATTTGTGTAAAAAACAATTATTTTACTTTTAAAATGTAGAATAACCTGCATAAACTAGTTTAGACAGACCTTGTTCAAATAACATTGAAAGTTGTTAATACGAAAAATATGTTCATGAATCAGATCTTAAAATATTATAACTTTTTCTAGTGTTTTATGGATTTACTTGTTAAATTTAAAATTAACATTCTAAGTATAATAATATATAATAATATGATAAATACACTTAATCCTGTAAATAAAACTTTATTTATAATTCATTGGCATCCTTGTTGAAGAACTGAAGAATCTTACGGTATCTGTAAACATCTTCCGAGACTGAAAATGAACTGGGTGTTTTTTTAACTGGCTTTGTTGTTTTTTACTTATCATAATATAGTAAAACACGTATGATTAATACCAATTGAATACATAAATAATACGATATTACTGAATTACACAATTATAATTTCCGGAAAAGATAATGATTTACAAACATACATATATAGTGGAATTAGTTTAAGACAAAATTTAGACAACCAGAATATTTATTATATTTGCGCTACCTTGGGTAACTGTTATTAGGCAGCGTGATGTATTTGTATTTGAAAATAAAGGGAAAAAAATAAACTGAAAAATATTTTTCTTAGACAGTACGTCGATGAGCTAATAACAGATGAAATTAAATAACATAAATAAAACTAAAAATATGCAATATTTGTTTTTAAAGGCTAAATTATAACCAAATAAGTGTAAAACTAAATAATAAAATAATGCATTGAAAAGTGCGGCAAAACTCTATTCTATGTTAAATTGTGTATTATTCTGTGTGTTGTGACGTCATACATGATTATTGTTTTATATTACAAAAAATGTAAGATAACAAAGTGTTTGTAACACTTAATAGATGTAGCCTCCTAAAATATTCAATAAATTTTCTATAGTAAGAGAGAATATATGTTAATTGTGATAAAATTTCGGTCTTTTGCAGATTGTCATCTTATTCATAATTTCATCATTGCTTTTTATCTATAGTAGTAATTTAATCAAAATTACAACAAATAAATTAACAACAACAGTAAAAATGGATATACAACAGGGCCCAGTATTTATAAAATACATAAATCTGAAGCGTTTAAAATATTCGCTTATCTAAAACAACTACTTCTCCCCGCTTATAAATGTGAAAAGGAAAGTTAACATGAAATTGTTCAGGATACAAGATTTTGTTAAATATAAATACTGATTGCACACAATCAGTATTTTAAAAGGTCATGCTGTTTTCGATGGTCTTTTCTTATCTGGCTGTGTAGTATTGTGTTACAGTTTATGACTGTGTTCATTCGTGTTCTGAAATAATCGATTTCAAATGTAAGGTAGGTCAAGGAAATATTAATCGTGGGCGTATCTTCTGGTATTGTTATCACGGAAATTAATGCCGAAGTATTTATGGAATGTGCAAATGACTGCATATTTAATATACACATTTATGAATGAAATTATATTTGAAAAATAATACTTCTATATATTTTTAAAATGTGTAGTATATTTTTTTCAATTGTATTTTATGATATATTGAATACGATATAAAAGTGGATATAATTGTTATTTTTTGATACTTTACACTATATAATTAATTAGAATAAGCATGAAAAATCGCGACCCGTGGGTGATATGTGCTGATTGGATACTTTCTATCTTGTGATAGGTATGAATATGGATGAAAATTGCTAACGGCGAGTAATATGCGTTGGCTTATTAATTATCCGTAAGCTATATGTACATAATTATAGGATTACTGTTAATGGTCCTTATAATTACTGCGGTATAATAGCTTCATGAAGTCTCGATACTAAATTGACAGAAGTGGAGGTGACAGATTTAGTTATTAATAAACCATGTGTTGGAAAATTGATATTGTATTACGATCATGTAAATCACGGGTCAATTAAATTGTTTTCCATTTTATCGTGTGATTATATTCAAATTGTAGATATGCATAGTTAATGCATTATATATAGTTATTTTATAGTTTTTAATGAAGGGCTCTGCGAATCGAATTAAAATATTTCTTGCATGACTTCATCCCAGTAAACTTACACCTTTTTCTGTAATTGTTTGTATGTAAAATTATTTTATGTGTTTTTGATAAATGCAATTTAAACAAGTTTCAACCAGTTATTACATCATTTGTAGGACCTGTAGAATTGTTCTACCTATTCGGTGAATGGAAGGGGAGGTATTACAACAGTGCGGGCGTAGTAAATTGCTTCATCTAGATTTCTATATCAGAGGTTCTCAATATTTAAATAGATATTTATTAAAAACTAAAATAGATCTCTGTTACTTAATAAAATAATTTTACAATATTCAAAATGTCAGTAGATTCACTTATATTTGAACACTTCGACTACCGTGTGTATACATTTGGATACACATCGTAGTGGGTCTTCCCTCGGCTCGGCAGTCAAAGTGTTAAAAGAACAGTGCACAAATAACTTGCTAGTTATGTCTGTACTTGTAGTAATTTTATTTGAAATTTTTACTACGTAATACGGTTAGTGGAAATCAAAGTTTTCCGATATTTCCTGATTTGGGAAACTTCTGGCATAAACTATTGTGGGAAACTTGCCGCCTACTACGCGTTGTTCTAGATTACGGCCAGCGATCTTCCGTCCGACTTTCTAAGAAAACGTATTGTTACACTTCTACCATAACTTTTTTATTCAGTGAAATGCTGCAATTTACTGCTGTTTTATCACCATCAGATATATCGAATTAGGTGGATTTTCTACCTACGTAGTTGCAACATACTTATTTCTTCATTCTGACCAAATAATCAAATAATCTCGAGTTAAGGTTATTTTATAAATTAAGAGCAATGAATTATATGATTTGTCAGATAATAAATATATGAACAACATATAAAACCCTTATATGTTATACAAATTTTATTTATTTCTCTTATAATAAGAGAAATAAATAAATTGAAGATATTAACATTTATTTATAATACGTTAGTCACATGTTTATTATTATTGAAGTTTATATTATTTGTTGCTAAATCTTCAGTTTCAGAAATATGATACAAGTTATGTATATCTAAATACTGCATTGACATTGATTCACAAATGACTCACAAACGTATGCATACATTATGCTCAAAATTGCATTAAATTAATTGACAATTTTAAGCCGTTGTTCCAATAAAACTTATACTATTCACGTACTAATATCCTCAGTGAAAATAACTAATAAAAGTGAATGAACAAATACACCGTTTATTGGCTTCATGCAAGTATGTACATATATAATTTTAATAAAAAAGGTTAATAATCAAAATTAACTCCAAAAACTAACCACAAAATGCTATTGTACAAAGACTTTTGAAAACTTATTCTATTTAAGATACAGGCTTTCCTAGTTTCAATTAAAAATATATAAACATTACATATACATATTATATTCACTATTCAGTCCTGCTACTGTATACCAACAATTAACTTGTAAATAATAATATTTGTCCACGCATCTGATTAGTCGCCAGTATTACACTTGCTTAGTCATGTTTACTTTCAGACAAATGTACAAGTTCTAACAGGCATTGCTATATGATACTAGGATAACAATACAAGAACATTATTTAAAAACAGTTACAAATCTGACTTATACAATTTGAAATATGTGAAATGTTCGTTGAGGTTTCACAAATTCATGTAAATATATTGTAGTTTCGCTTTTACATTTAAGATTCTCTAATGTAATGAGCACATAATTACATACATTATTCATATAGGAATATACAAGGTATATATAAATTACAGTTGTACATATGAACATTGTACAATACTAAATAATAGTAAATAGAAAAATGTAAGGTAGTTTGAACTATATATATAATATTCATGCGTTTCTGTTGGCCAAATCGGCAAATAACAATCTTTTTCTTTTTACCAGTTTTATAATATATCTTGGAATAGGTCATGGGTTAAAAATACCGATAGATATGACGCAATATCAGTATCACATTATAGTCGATTTGAACCAATCTTTGACCCTGGTAAATCAATGATTTTAATATATGTATCACAATTCCTGCATAATTTATTTGATTAAAGTTGAATTTGCAACATTTTTAATAATTTGTGAATATCGAAAATTTCAATAATCGTGAATTAATTTAGTGGATAAATTTGATGTAATTAAGATCCATACATTAGCTGGTTTCTGCTTTGTGTCGCAATTATACACGAGATCCAAATGTTTCTGAACTAATTCTAATGGTAATATAAATAACAAATACTCAAGTGTCCTTGACAAATTGCGATGTATGTTTTGTTGTCATGTGTATTGCATTTGAAACAAGTGACGGATTAATAAGTTAATAGGACAACAACAAAGACATCTCACATTTGTTGAATATATGTAGTTGTGTTTGTAATCTGTCATATCATGTTTTTCTTTTTCACCTTGCAGGTATTTAAGGAATTACATCTTTCACTTTCATAATATAAATATAACAGCATTAAGAATGAGTGAATGAAATTGCTAACTGTACTATGGTACACTTGATCCTGTTGTTTGTCGATTGTAATGCCAGGACTGGACTAGATCGGATCCATTTCCATTCCCCCTGATGAACTGTCGTTGCTGTTCTATGTTGTAATTGAATGGGTAGCGAGAGAAGTAACGGTGTACAACTTCTATTGTTAGCTCATAGACTTTTCTTGCATCATTGCATTGCGGTACTGCTTTTCGTCCAGCATATACTGACTTGAGTTGTTTTCTTTTGCTTATGATAGAGCAAGCTTTATGCTTATGTGCTGTTGCCGCACGGTTTGATCTGCCTAGTGCCGCTAGAGTGTCGGTCATTGGCCGTGGCACACGCCTACCAGGCCAGCCGCCCGGTGATCTGCGAGCTACGTTCACACAATGAACGTTACGGTCAACGTGCTTCGCGCGCTGTTGCCAAATCTACCGCCTCGTCATTGTATAATGTACTTTCTGTCAACTTCCAGTTCCGATGGATATTTTACTCGTGTTTTACCAGCTTTCCACTCACACACTTCATTACCCGACACACATTATACACCTATAGTAAGGTGTCATTGTTGCATTAATACATACTTGTTTGTACATGTTTGTAATATGTATAAACGTCATTCCGATATAGAAATATGATTAAAATCAGCGTATAATTTTATGTAAATATTACAGTAATTTATTATTCTTATGTTTTCGACTTAAAGAATTATATTTATTTTTATAAAAACGTTAAAAATTGCACGTAATATCTAAAATAAAAACATTTTCTCCAAAGTTATTTGTAAAATGTATACGTAGCAAGATAGTACTGACAATACGCATGCGCATAGAGTATTTCCTTGTAATAATTGGTGTACAAGTGTTTTCTTCATTCGAATTCTATAACATACAGTCACACGCAAACGTACCTGTTGCATTTCATGTCCGTACATAGTAGTTATCTAGTCGCAATTTCTGTGCTCTAGTTACTGCGTTTGTTGTTTTCAATTCAAATATAACCGCACTTCTGGCTTCATGGCCATTTTACATTGTTGACCGTTACACTTTGACAATCTGTATTTTGTAAATGCTAAAATAATTACAATAAAATTCTAAAGATATTTTAGAATCAATATTGAACTAGCTAGGTACAATCAAGCTTATCTTACATCTTTTATGTCTGATGTATAACTTACTCCACTAGTAGTAATTTGTATTATATTTATGTCAGGTTAAAATCAATACTATAACATTGCAATGCAAGTTGTAACATGTTGAATTTTGTTTTTGACATTGATTGAACAAGTCTTAATTGATTAATATTATAATTTATATTATTTATGCTGACAGAACTATTAATATGGTTTTTTATTTAGAAAATAAAAGCGATCTCTGCGTGCAATTAATTGTACAGACCTTGAAACTTTTGGAAGTAGAGCAACTAGTAACTGATCGATAGTTCACTGTGTTGGCTCTTGAGACTTGTATCTTAAGATTTAAGTCTTAACTTCCTACAGTAACGGAAGATTTCTGAGTGATGGCGCAATATATAACAATTAGCCAGTCACCTCGTTCCTCTTTCAACAATTGCATTACAGTCGAGCAGAGATTAGTAGAAAATTTCTCTTATTATTTTCAATATTAACATCTGTAGTATGTAGTATGGTTAAGTGTACGTAAGCCAGGAAACTAATTATTGATAACTATGAAGTCATTATTTTATTTGAACGTCAATATTCCATCTATTTTTCCTCAATTAAATAACAGATTATAATGTTTTTGCTTTCAGATTAGTATAGTGATGTAACTGATTTTTAAATATTATTTTAGTATTTATAAATTCGTATTGAAGTAATTTAAAATGTTATGTTATATTTGTGTATTATTAACTTGTTCATGCTAGATTATGGCTGTTTATTTTTTTCCGGGATTATGTAAATTAAAAGTAATATAAAGTCAGTATAATTATAGGAAAATTGTGATTACAGAGCATTATGAAATACTTTTATACTGGGATTCGAATCACAAGAAATAACGGTTCAGTTCCGGTTCTCCGTTCGGGACATTTTTGTAGTTCGGTTTTCGTTTCGGTTTGATCTTTTTTTATTTTCACAGCGGTTCCGTAAACAGTTCAATAAAAATGATTCCGGTTTCGCCTTAATATTTTTTTTTATTTCAAATTTTTTAAAACAAATTATTTAGTGTTCTTGATGAACTGTTAAATATACTTTGGCTCACCAATCGTTTTGGAAAATTTTTATATACAGTTCACTGTTCATGAAAGAAGAACCGGTTCGTTCCGGTTCAGTTCGAATCCCGGCTTTTGTTACTAAGCTGTATGAAATGCAAATATTATACAAAATAATATAAATATATTCGTAGTTAAGGTTCACTGATTGTCGTTTCAGTTTAATGAAATTTATAATTTAGTTTGGCCATTGTACACGAAGTTCCAGTTGCCCTTGCAAATGTTACACTGCAAATGAATAAAATAGAAAAATTAAAACTTGAAATTACAAATGTGTATGTAGGTTGTTTTTGATTTTCTTTAGTGCTCCGGGACCTAATATGGATTATATTTTGTTTTACGTGTTTTGCCTATGAAGAAAACATTGAATCATGTATGTACACGTGTATCTACATAAAATATAATGAAAATATTTGATGCAATTGATTTGACTGACGGGAAACGGTGCTAAGAACTAATCATATATGTCATACTAGAAGTTCATACGAGTATGTTTTAACATTCGCTATGAACGAACATGTTATTGTCCAGTTTACCGTTGCATACATGTAGCTACTATGGTTTAAAACAGTTTTTTCCAAAATGTGATACGCGAAGGAATTTCAAGGGGTACGTAATTGAAAGATGTTTTGTTTTATCGGCAAAAAATAAATTTCATTTATTTTCAAAATTAACATTGTGAATATGAAGTACTCTACATTTGACTAAAACTGAATAGAAAATAAAGCACATTAAGAAAGTATTGAATGGCATTTATAGTTCTAACTGAATATAGAAGAATCCATCGGTTTCAAATTACAAATGATCTGAGATGCAGTGTCAAATATAATATACGAATATTCTGTTACAGACGGACTTATGTGGCATCAAATGGCGTAAACTGGTATGGGGCGAGAGTGGCGGCGGCGGTGACCCCCTTGATGATCCAGTGTTACGTAGTTATTCACAATGCATCGCCAACGATATATTGTGCGTGTGGCGTCGGGTAGCCGGCACCTCGGCACAATCAGCCGCCACCAACTTGTACGACGTGGCACTGCTAGCACCACCGCCCCCGCTTACGCATCCGCCCCTCTCACTAGCCGCCGCCAAGGAACTCTGGATCTTCTGGTACGGCGAGGAACCGGACCTGTCGGAACTAGTTGCACCGGAATTAATATCACCTGGTAAGTTAGTTTTCTAACACAATATCGGCTTCCTTCGTAATATAAGCATTACAAATACTATAAAAACCAATCTGTATTTCATTGGGAAGACCAACTCTTCCAAACTTATATAGATTATAGATAAAACTATAAATGTCACTACCTACTCGTAAGATACATTCTTACCGAACAGGAAATAATATGAAAAATATGTTTATACATTAATTAGGTATGATAATGAATGAATATTTCCGTCATTATGATAGCAGGTAAGAATGAAATGTAGGGTCTAATAGCGCTACCGAATATCGCACTCAGGGTCAAGAACCTGAAAAACTTATCGGCTAGACCTTCTGTAGCGCGCCAGCTAGGCTCGATTACGTGTATTAATGTTGCTTGGCCGCACTTGTCGAAACGAAAATGTTTGTAGGCCAGTACAGTCTAAGAATGTACAACATATACACTATCTAGTTCAAGCTGCTATATAGCTTTTAAATTTTACTTTTAGATAGTTGTTCAAGTTCGTTACTGTCATTTGTATTGCTGGTAATGAAACAGTATCATAGTTGATTCTATTTTAATTACTGGAAAACGAAATATAAGAAGTGAGTTATATGCATATGAGTATAATCCTGAAATCACTTCCTTCTGAATAAGGAAAAGGTGAAAGTATTAATACATTAGACTTCGTACATTGTTTAGTGGATGTTGTTTTTCTGGCCCACTATTTGAAAAGATACGAAGTCCATAAAATCATTTCTAAAAATGCCGAATTTATCAGAAGAAGGAATATAGGAAACATATCAGTTGCATGAAAGATAAGGACAGATATTTGTATAAGTATACCATACAATATATGAATAATGTTTCAAGAGAAATCCGTACAGTTTCATCGCTTTTGTACATATCCTGCAGTTTCCTAATTGTCTACCATGCACCAACAAGTTATCTATATATACACAACTATTATTGTCTATTAAATTTAGTATAGTGAATAAAGAAGTATGTTTAAAAAATTTATGAAACTAATACAGTATAAAGTAGATATAAAAACGATGTATAATTTTATACAGAATTCTGTAAGAAAAACAGATGAACATCTTATAAACAAATGTTTTGACGTTACAACATTTTAGATCAAAATATCTCAGTAAAATGGATATTGAAATGTAAATTGAATGTTGTATGTTATTCTTTTGGTTCATAAAAATACATTTAAAAATAGTACAGGCACCTTTATTTTATTACAGTCGATAGCGATAATGTTATAACAATAGCACAGAAATTTTATCTGGAAATGCCTACGCCAGTATATGTCAGATAAAATTTATAATGTAGAGTGATGTATGATGTAATGTTATGTAAACATGTTTATTTCAAATACTGAAAACAGTATGTATGATAACGAATGTTTTACCATTTACATCCATGTATAAATGAAGACAATCACTAACAGAACCGAAAATGAAACGTACTGTCATTACGAGGTTTCGCGCGATTAACACATAGCAACGCCCATAGCAACGGGTTGTTTGAAACCCAAAATGGCTGCGTGACGTCACACAAGTCTATGCCATGCAGAATTTTGTATAAAAAGTGCGCACAAATGATGCGCATTCAATACGTTATTGGAAGCTGTATGTTCGGTTCTATTTATGAAATGTGTTTGTGTGATGCAAATTTATTATTTTTATATTGTTACTAATGTTACCCATTTTTAACGTTTAGTTGAACCGCCAAAATTTGCTCGAATGCGCATGTTCGTATAGTACAGTATTTAGTATAATAAGTACATATATTTTGAATAGAATTCTGTATTAAAAATTACAGAATTACACTTGATGTGTCGAGAGGGTTAGCCCTGTCAAGAAATATATTATAACCTTGTACCGATTTAACATACTGCCATTTCGTTACATGTATTAAAGTTCCATAATTTCCATGATTAAAGCTGTTAATTAAATCCTTGTGACATTGACAGTGTTCCATTTTGTACAGTAAAGATTTATTAATTATATTATGTTGCTTGTTGTGCGTTTCGTAGTAATCAGGATACCGCGATCCGTGAATGTGCAAACAGAATCAATAAACAAATGCCACAGATAGTAGTGGTACGTACCTATGCTCGTCCGTCCGTCCTTCGTGCCTAAAGTATAGTTTACATGATACGTTACTCGTTGCGCGGGAAACGTGCTGGACGTTAAATTTAGATTGGTGTGTACATACACGGGTCGCTTGGCACCGGACACGAGATTCTAGTACATCTAGTAACTTACTAGATACCTCTATACATATTGTACAGAATCATTTACCTTTGTTATTCTCCTCATATTTTATTATTATTTATAAATAATACTGCTACAACAAACACCATTTCAAAGAAAAACAAAATGAAATGTTGACATTTTTATTGAAAATATTTAAAAACTCATGGGCATGGATCTGCATAGAAATTTTACATTGTTGACGTTTGTTGAGACCTACAAAAATAGAAAATTTTTCTTAATTGACCTTGAATAGCGTGGCTGTTATGAAGCATGGCAAAACTCGCACAGACTTTCAACCAATGACAAGAGCGAACAGTCGCAACGTTGAAGGCAAACGTTGATGGCAACAACGTTCCATGTTAACGTAAACTATATGTAAGAGCGCGCGCCGTCTCCGCCAGGTGGTGCTGGCAATGGCGCCGGCAGCGTGACTGGATCGAACCGCACTTATGTACGGAGTGTGCGTGTGTACTACCACCATTCCATCCTCCTGTACTGTGTGTTGTCCGCTCGGGGCTTGGTGTGGTCCATGGCACACTTGATCAATACAGTAGGCCTGAACGACATGCATGTGTGTGCATGTACGCCAGCCGGAATCGTCTGTACACACAGAGAGATCATCTATGTATGTGCGTGTCTACATATTTCCATTGTCTGTCATCCGTGCCGCTCTTATATGTTACTAAGCTCTTATGTTAACAATGTACATGTGAACCCTGACAACTAATATTCGTTATAATCGTCTCTTGTTCTTCTTCATATTTAGATTTTATGAATTTCATACTTGGTGCTGAGATGCAAGCTATGATATAATAAGTTTTTATGTTCATTCAGTTCATGATGCTATGGCTCCCTGGTACGACACACGTTTTCGTTACTTGTATGCTTCTATGAATGCAAGGTTGCCATATATGGCGCAGCCTGCTGCGTTGTCATTTTTCTTGCATAGTGTGACCGTACCTGCGACGACTTTCCGATTTCCGTGTCTACGGATAGAAATGTAACTCACACAAACTTCAACTACCAGAACAAAGTTACGTTAATTTTACTGGCATCTGTAACATAATTTCAAAAAATATAATACTAGTTTTCTAAACACAAATAGAAACAACAACAAAAAAATATTTTTTAAATCACGTAACGTGGCTTCTGTTGCCTGCATTTTGGAAAATAGTGCAGGTATTGTATATACGTACATATTATCACGTGACAAAAAGAATGGTAGGCATTAGTTTTTTAATTAGATTCAATGCTTTGAAGCATGTTGTGTCAGTGACCTCGATTACATACTTGTATACCGATGTGTCTTAAATGTATACATATGTTGTATTTTAAAAATTACTTATTTAATTTTTTAATATTACATTTATTCTACATACTGTAATATTACTAAAAAGTATGCGCAATAACAAACGTAAAACTATGTTTATAATGTAAATTAAATCTGCGTTAAACTTGTCTTCAATATAACTATTTTAATTCTTGATTAACATGTAAACAGTATATAAAATGTATCAATATTTAATTATGAATTAAATATTCCCATGTAAGCGTATTAGATTCCGAAGTTATTCTTGTAAAAAAATAGATCTTGCTTTTGAAAAATAACGTTCTTGCAGTTCTGTGTGTACGTATTGTTACATGTCGATTACTTAATATAACAAATAGTTCTATCGTTCTATTTAAACTCATTTGTTTGATATCGGTCGAATAAACAAGTCATTACGTGTTAATCGCAGTTGTAATGGAAATTTGATAATCTAGCCAATAAAAAGTTCGCTCGTTTCGCTTCTTCGTTGGAAACGGAGATTTCTAGTAGTGAAAGTTAACTGCCATAGTTTTTCTATATACTACAGTTTTTCACTGTAACTACTACACATTGCTATACTTGTTATACAGCCAAAGTAAATTATCTAGTTAGCATAAACGATTTTCTATACAGTACATGTACTATCACGATCATTAAATTGTTTACACCTGTAATTATCTAGTAACCAGTTTTTATTTTTTTTACATATTGTAAAAAATGTGAAACACATAAAGTACTTTATAAATATTGTATTAAAGAAAAATAATACATAAAAAATAAAAGTATTACAATATATAGCTAAACTCATATAAAAAAAAATGTTTAAAATCAAATATCATACTAACAACTATTTTAAATAAAATATAAAAGCAATAAAGGTTCCATGGATGTATATTGTTAAAAAAGGTTAGTTTACAATAATTAAATAAAGATGTCAACAATTTGTCGATCACGATAGTACCTAATTTGTTTTACACTAATCACACAACTAATTAAAATTTTCTGTTTGTCAGATAATATTTAACAAAATACATAAAATTATAGGAAATTTTTACACTTTATTTATACATATGAATAAAATATTATTTCGAAAATCATACATATTATATGTAGCATACAAAAATCAGTATTGAATTTACAAATTAATCTAGAGATCTATTTAAATAATTGAAAAAAATTATTTTTATTTGCATCATGCCCGTTAAAACTATCGAACACGCTCTTGATAATTGATTTTTTCGTCAGTTTGGTTCTAATGCGAATTCCTACGCTTTCAACGACGCCAAGAAACCAAGAGTATCGAGTCGCTCGATGTTGGCGTCGAGACGCAAGTGGCCGTATGGTATCGACCTGGCGCGTGCTGCCCTGTAACTGGGTTTATGCTTATTATCGATCACTTATTTCAGTTGAGCGTCGACTCTCGCACATTGTCTATGCATCGATTTTATACGTGATATATGTATGTATGCGTATGTATGTTTACGGTAGAGAGACAAAAATGCGTAGACATCATGCGCGTACTCGTACATGAAGACTGTTCCTCAAATATCATTTCCTTTTCAAATATCATTTTATAAAAGTAACGGAAACAGACACTAGCTCAATTGCTCTAAACTCCGTTTTATAAGAATCTCCAAGTGAAATATTGGAAAGTAAAAAGCAATGTTATAAAGACATTCTGACATTGATAATATATCAATTAACATACAATGTGTAGAAAATACATTTTTACAAAACTTACAGATATGTTAAACATATTAGTCATCAGAATAAATATCATTGTTTATTATCAGTAATTAAGCAAATCATTACAAAATCAGTTGATAATTTGAATGATTAATTATATCAACTTGTCATTTACTTTATATGAATATATTTAAATGTTAAAATTTATGTAAAAATATACAGTGGTTAGTAAGAAAATGTGCTTTTAAAAAATCTAGAATTCTATAAATTGTCTACCTACATGCTGAATCCACATTATATGTCAAATGCTATACATATTTCAAGAGACTGTTATCACCATTGATAATATCACTTGTCAACACATGCATATCTCGTATTGTAACTGTCATGTTGCAATTATACAGCGTTGCCATATATACAAATTCATTTGAACTTGATGTAGCCATAAATGTGAAGTAAAGAAAAGATGCATTACACGTTTTTGGTTATTTAGAAACGTTTATCTAATCGAATCATATATTTATATAGTATTGTTTCAAGTATTACCTTGACACAGTTCTAAATTCCATGTTGTCATATCTAAAATTTGACCTTGACATTGCAATTTATACTGGTTAATGAAACTGGCTGTACTAATCTGTAGATAATATCACATCTGATAATTTGACATATTATATTTCTATTACCGACTTCATTATCTCTCAACCATAATTATTAATGACGAAGAAATCACAATTAGTAAAATGATTATATTTTAAATCTTTATTTGCTACAAATAAATGAATGTTTACACAGCAAGGTATCTGTACATATAACGATCTATTAAAAAGTTTAAATTAAGTTTTATTAACTAATTAGAAGGAAAAATTCTTAGAAAAATATTTCTTTTACCTAAAGTTTACTAATCTATTTCAAATTTCCCTTGAAAAATTTTGCAAACATAGGAACTACTAAACTATACTAAAGTCATCTAATTTAGTAATTTGTTGTACATTTATAATTTAGAAATTATTTTCTTGTACCTTCTAATATATTCATGTATGTCACGTTTAACTACAAGCAATGACCAGGTTTCCATTCGTCCATCCTAACTTTCATGTATTACTTACGTAGAAACAATCATTTTAATATGTTACAAGATGTAAAGGTTGATTTACACATGCCCGTACCTTCTGAATGCGTCGGTTTCTAACGAGACGCTCGTATTTATGTACAATTGCACTGGTTTCGACCGGTATTGCATATGTTTTCGGTCGATTCGGAATGCCGCGAATGACAATGCGATTTTCAAATGATCTGCATACATACTTGAAGAAGACAGCAGCTTGCTTTTGTTAAATGTTAAAGTTGCAGATGACACGAGCAAAACATACTATGGTTAAATCAGCCATAAGCAATGCGCTGTTTACCATTATCGAAGCACTATATCTATGGCTTTATATAGGACATTTTTATACCGTTCTTTTATAAGCTCTATAACTTGTTTCTATAAAGCATTTGCTGTAATTTTCTAAGAAAACTATACTTCTATTAAACAAATACAAGCAACAACCTGAAAATTGCTGAGGTACATTGAAATACATATCTTGAATATGAACAAATCCCTCTCTACAGTTCATTAATTATTAAATACCTCCGTATTTATAGGAAATATTTTGTATATTTGCTAATAGAACATACAAATTCAAGATAAGGATTTACAATAAATATGAAAGCAACATAAGTTCATGTAGGTTGCTTTCTTTGATTTTTATAAATAATTTTAGCTTAAGTAAGCAAGTAAGATATACATAATTTAATAAAATTGTTTCAATTTGATTCAGAAATGCAATATACTATTTGAAGTTAGTTCTAGGTATTGTTAAAAAAATGTAATATGTCACCCAGTTGAAAATACTATTTGTAATATGAATCTACAGTATTCTTATAGCCGTACTATTTTCTGACAACTTATAAAGCTTTATACGCTATATAAAACTACACAGTTATATAGAACGTTTGTACAGAATAGCCGACATTACGGTTTGATATCGTTTCTTTATAGTCGATTAAATGTAAGTTTTACGATTGCATTTCCTTAACGTGTTACGATGTGCCGTAGCACGCATTATTACGCTATATAATCGTTATATTTAACCTGTTGTAACTTGACATACGTTAAACACAAATCAGTGTGTAACAACACACACACACACTGATAATCTACATTTGCGGAATCATTCAGTGTTACTAAGAATACTTGAATGATTTTATTTTTCAAATGACGACATGTTGTACGTGTAGAGTACAGTCGTCATAAGGGATATTCATCCAAAATGTAAATGTAAATAAAGCTAAAACATGGTAAGTTCGGTATGTATAAAATATTCCAACTATTATTTTGCACAATAAGACCAAGTACTATAAAACCACGCCCCCCCCCTAAACTGAAGTCAGTAATACACAACTAAATTAGCGTATCAATGCAAACCAGTGGAATGAAATACTTCTGACATGCGATTATGTTTCATTACTGCAAAAAAGTAAACGATGTCTTGTCTTAGGTATAATTGCATATATAAATCAGTGACAAGCATACCCTCGATGCTTAGTTATACTACTAATTCTTCCATAATTTAAAAATAGTGTATGTGTCTCATTAAGAATACATGTAACAGCATGCACACAAGAGATTTGATGAAAACTCATTTTAAAATTGAAACATCTCATCAGTATGTACTTGTATTTTAGTTAAACTCTATTTTTTCCTTTCAAAATGGCTCATTTACAATGTTCATTGAATTTTGAAATATACACAAATTAGACTATTTTTAAGGAGTAGTAATATACAGCTTTGAATAAGTTAATATTAATTACATCCTACTGATATCATTTTTGGGGGCGTGTTTTATAAGAGTTAGACCTGTCTTACAGATTGTAAGAAATTAGCCTACTGTTCTAAAGTAGTGGGGGCGTTTTATACACCTGATCTATTGAATTATATCAAGCGCGAGAAGCTCAAGTTTTTACTCTTCTTAATACTTAATATTATTAACCTATTATTATTATTATTATTAATTAAAATATATTTCTTCTTATATTAACGTATAAAGATGAACGATATAACGTTATAATTTTGTATCATTTCATATCTTTATACTAAATATTTAAATGCGTAACTGTCACATGTCTTCGGTCTATATCGGTGTAATCCGGAAATATGCGAAATGTTATGAATACATATGTAGTTCTTAAATAATCAGAATATATACTAGAGCGGAACAATATGTAATGTGTAAATGCAACCAATAAGAGTACAAGTATGTCAGTGTCTGTAATTGTAGTATGGTATATGTAAATGAAGCATAATATTTTCTTAAATACTAAAGCAGTGCTATGGAAACTGATCTATGTTATGGTCTAAACTTATACTTACATATTTAAAAATTAACACAAACCAGTTGTGTTAATAAGGATAATTATTTTTATTAAAATAACTCTTATTTATATGTCAGTTAGAGTCTGCGATTTATATTCGGAAACTGCTTTCCTAGGCAATGCGTTGTAAAGTGAATAATTTGTTTAGTTATCCGTATGTGTTTCAGATGTAATTATTATATCTAAATGCCAAGTAGAAAAATTTGAACGATGAATATGAGGAGATAACTGTTTCTATTTTGATTCGAAATTCAAGTTGAACCTCGTCTTAGAAACCCAATATAAGCCATTTATGCAGCAAATTAATGCAACGAAATTCTACTAACAGTAATTCTGTTAATTGATAACCTATGACTTTAATTCAGTGTCGTTTCATGAACGTAATATAAATATGAATATATTATTTACGGATGTAGATTAGAAAGACTTTCCATATACATATAATTTGATAATCTTACATAAAATAACACATTCCTAACATCTTGGAATGATTTCTTCAATAATAGTGTCTGTACAAGGACTACACAAACCGAGGTTCTAAATGCATTTACTCGTTTCAGAATAACATTTTTTTAAACTTATCATTATAAAACTAACAGGGTGATATTGTACATACAAGTTTTAAATCAGGATTCTCTGTTTAAAGACATAAAGATAGTTATTTAAAAAGCATGTGAAACTAACTAGTGCATTTTAAGTACATGAAATGTTACATTGCTTGTCACGAAACGAAGTTAATGTAGAATGAATTAGCTGCAATTGTTTTCTGGTTGGCACACATTATTAAAGACTGATGTTTTTCTAGATTCTCGCGTCATATATGCTTAAAATATTTAGAAGTATTCCGAGTATACAAATTTAATGAACTTTCAAATTACCCTGTCTGTAATCTACTGACGTAAACATGATAATTCGGGGAACCACAATTGCAATTTAAGTATTTAGTTCAGAAATTCTATTTAAAATTACCCTTTTCCTATAATTCAGTGATACTAATGAACAATATCGAAACAAGACTATGTTGTTTACCTGTTAAATAACATTCCTGGTATTACATATATATTGTTTTTTTAATGTACTCTTTCCATATGTAATTGGTGTTTAATAAAGGGGAAGCTGTTTCAGTCAACTGAAATTAAAATTTAATTATTTAAACTGAACATATTTGAGCATGACGTTGCATGCTCCAGCCTTATATTTTTCTATTAACTTCTACATATAAATATTTTGTTAAACATGAAAACGTAGAGAAACTATGCTATTATATTCGAAAAAAATCCTAACGTAAATATAATATTAGCATAAAGATTATATTGTGTGTTATATATGTATTACACGCGCAAAACTATTTAGTTGTTTTGTTTTTTTATAATCATGTATACAGAACAATATAATATTTCAAATTCGAATAAGTATTATAAGCAAACATAATTAAAATATTGTTTTAGATATAGTTATTATTCTAAAGATCAATTAGTGTATTATTTCAATTTATTTTTCTAAATGAATTGCTATACATAAAAGCGGAAGTATTCATATTTATAAATGAAAACAATGTGTGGAATATTGAGTAATAGAAAAATCAAATATTCCATTAAAATGATCGTCTCGTTTTTTGCGTTTTGACGAAAAAAAAACTGAAAATATTGGTAGGTGTGTTTGGCCGGCGCAGCTTATGTATTCAGTGCTAGCACTGTCTGTCGATAATGACCACGTGCCGCACAGCATTCAGCACTGGTTGTCATGGTTACGGGGGGGTGGGAGATCGAGCTAAGTAGAGCGCGCCACTGTACACTTGGCATCGCTGTAAAATTTCATATGACGTTGAAGATCAGTGATTCGTAAACTGGGTACCGGTGCTGTTTCTAGAATGCCGCGATTTTTTTAAAACATCAGTTTATTACAATATTTCATTTATACCAAATACTGATTATTAATTAACAAACCATCCCGCATGAATTACATTTAAATAATGAAAATATAGAGAACGCATGTTTAATCTATAATAATCGATTAACTCCAATATCTCATTTCCGTTAGATTTTAAATCTGTTAGAGCATTTGAAAAAAGAAATATATCTGAAGAAAATAATATACAGTATTTGATTATTCTAGATTTGTGTTTAACTGTACTTGTACGTACTGAAGCAACTGTGCATGCTAGATGCTATTGTTTTAATGGGTATAATGTGCTCGACCTTGTAACCAGAGTAAGATAATACAAGCAGTTGAATATTTAAAAACACTTAGCGATATGCTTATATTCCATTCAAGTTTGTTACATATATATTTGACAGTAAATATTTTCACAATTGTCAAAACGAAATGATTTAAATAATGAAAGTATCACGATTAATAATTATATAAAATACAGTGAATTTAAGTTTAAGAATTAATATCGTAATATATTATATTACGTCACATCTTTTATATGCACGTGTATATTGTGAGTTTTACATTTCAAAAGAAGAACTATTGTGTTCTTATTCATAAAATCGTTACAAAATAAATCTGTCTTTCAGTGCATGACATACTGCGCAGTTCAAATCAAAATACATATTTTAAAAAGACCATTTGCGTCATTGCATGTATCTTTATTATTTTAATGTATTCGCAGAGAACGATTTCTATATTATTTTTCCTACACTACAATAAGTCCATATTTCTGCAATATCCAATGAACATTCATTGCCAGCCCTACCTGATCTCCAATCCCAAACCATGCATAGTGAAAGAAAATAATCAAACTTCAGTTAAGAATGTGATTCGTTCTGAAGATGTTCAAATTGCATGGAAATTGGCAATTACAGAAGTATTGACAGGTAAAATATTAAAAATAGTAATTATTTAGCTAATTAAATACAGTGAAATCCTCCCTAAAACATTTATATTTATTAAGTAATAAGTTTCATTCTGCCATATATCCTTATGAAAAGAGAATAATTTTAAAGAAGTGATTTGTGAAACATTTATGTGAGTATTTTGAAATACATATGTAATTGTAATATTCATGATTAAATATGAGGACATACAGGGAGTAATAAAATATAGCTTGAAATATCAACATCTCGAATCAAGACCCAAATCATCTGCACTGTTTTTTACCGAATTTAATTTAATAAACCAGCATTATTTTTATTATTTAATGAATAAATTTTCCTCTACATATATAATACGTATTTTGGAAGTAAAATTTAGTATATAAAATGGTTAATATTCGTTATGTACATATAATTATACAATGAAATACTGTTGGCATAAATTACTTACAATTGTTCCATAAGAATCTAAACTTTGTATAACAGTTCCCACAAGAAGTATTGCCAAACAACGTTGTTGTAACATGTTTTTCTAGGTTTTGCTGTATTTTCTTACATAGAAAACGTTACAGAATTCTAATTCTAAATTATAATAAGTGTTTTCTATATTGTATTTCACGAATTTTCTACACAAATAACCTACAAATAAATAAGTGATGTATAGTGAATCGTTGAAAATAAATAAACATGCTTAAAATATTCTCATTTTCCATGATGCAATTGCATAAAATCATATTTAACTAATAATTAAAAATAAAATATAAATAATTCTGGTACAGTAATGTGTCATTACAGTTACTCGTTACATCCGGTAACTGAATTAATTTTTAAATATACAACCTGTGTAAAATTATTTAAATCACTATTATGTTGAAACAAAATAAGGTTTGGATCATCTGAATTTATAAAAATGTTTATTATCTCTATGTATTTTCCGAAT
>JAGJTL010000016.1:536174-569263 GCA_022063505.1 Calosoma granatense
GAGCGGAGCATGTACGTGTGTATAGTCTCGTCTATCACGGCATTTCACACTGATCCACACCTATAATCTTTCGTATTAGAGTTCTAGCACACGCATACATTTACACAGCCAGTTATTTGTCTCAATCCCCAATACATAGGATCATGAACTGTGCGAATTACCGTGAATGGATGACACGAATCTAAACGCGAAACATGCAACAAATAATTATGTGCACAACGGACCGGCGACATGACCGTGCGAATTACAAAAACTATGAACATGGGCTATGCTGAATATGCGTTCGTGTGTTGTGTACACCGTGTGCACCAGACCAAAGGCGAAACGCGGCTGACTGACAACCCTGACAACATTCCTTCGCCGACTACAGTCGCATGATAAAGTTATGCGTATGTGAATATGTGTTGAGAGTACACCTTTCGTCTCTGTCATTCCAATGCACGTCTGTCTCTCTCACACTAGGCAGCACAGCACATAATGTGTTGTGTGCCTGTATGTATGTGGTGTGTGTGTGTGTGTATGTGTCTTTATTCCGTATGCTAGATATATACACACATACACACCCACACATATACAAACACTTTTACACTCAAGTTTACGTAGATTTCACCAGTGAATGTCTTACACGTTTGGTTAATGTCAAAAGTAGCTCATCTATAGTCGCGAACAACAGCACAGATATCAACCTCAAACCGTTTCGTTACGTTTTGTGTGGAGATATCGACGGGCAATAAAGACACGAACCAACCAGATACTGCATTATGAACCGTTGTGCCAAGTTGTTGAGAAAACTTACCTTAGGTTTTCCAAACGATCAATGGAAGTAGAATAATCCATTTTAAGTTTAACCTAGTTCGATGTGAGACATATTAATCCAGTGTGACACATACTCTTTACACTGGCACATTTGATTAACACTTGTTATTACTAACACTTGTTTTATTACGTCTAAACAGTTAACACAATAACTATAAGTAATAAATGCACATTATTAAATGAACCAACTATCGAAATGTATAATGTGAACAGTTTTAATTTGTAGACGTTAGTCTGCAAACGATTACCGAGCTCAGAGTTTGTTCGACCGACCGTGTGTGCACCCAAATCGGCCAAGCCTGATTGGTGGTAGCGGCTGGTGACGGTGAAGGAGAAACAGGAAAACCGTACCCCACTTCGCCGACAGCACTTTCTTCAATCTACTTGAAACTCGAAGAACAGCGGCGACTTGAGAAATCTTAGTCTGCACGCCAGCTCCATCTGGTTCGCTATTTCGTATTCAATTCTTTGGACAATTGTGTTCATTGCATAAGCGCGCCGAGAATGTTCTATAGAGGGCAATCGAATAACTGAGAATTATTTATTTTTTATATTATTCACAAATACTGCAAAAATAAATATTTAATCCATGACTAGAAGTTTAGAATATTGTTTACAATACATATTATTAACTGATATTGCTGTTGTAATATAATATTATAATAAATCTTTTACAAATCTGCCTGGAAGAAATTCAAGCTGCCCCTTGCGTACGTCATTGGCTCATTGTGTTGATGGCATAGCTGTATAGTCATGCTCTCGAATACAGCATCGGACACTTCTTGTGCAATCAAATATCGAATTGCAAAATTGCAATATGCTTCATTAGGAGGACTAATCTCATATATTTTATGTTATTGCTAAATTATCTAGAACTGTGTATATACATATATACCTAAACATTTTTCTTGTATTGTTCAATAAATTCGTTAAATGCATTATCAAATGAACGATCTATAGAAAACATATTTCATATGTTATTTGTTGTATAATGCTTTGTAACACTGCTTATATCACATATAGGCAAATACCGGTTAATCTGTGAAATTTACAAATATGGAAACCATTGCATTTTTGTACACTATTTATAATTATTGTATATTTGTCTAAGATCACTTATATCTTATATAGTATGCATATAATATTACTGATAATATGATAAAATACTTAGTTGTTTCTGTTTTTATTATACTGAATCATGCATTAAATATTACATTGTATTTCCGTGAAATTACTGCCTTTTCCAAAATAATCAAAATATTGAACACAATTCTTTCAAACTCTTATCGCTCGATAGATACCTTGTGCCAATGAAAGTAAAATCGAGAATCACGATAAATGTTATCTATATCTATACGACAGTTCTATTCAGTGCTTCGACGCCTAAACCAAACACGTCATTTAGTCGTCGTTCTGCGTCGGATCAGCGGTTGTCTC
Organism: Calosoma granatense; assembly: GCA_022063505.1. Lineage (NCBI taxonomy): Eukaryota > Metazoa > Arthropoda > Insecta > Coleoptera > Carabidae > Calosoma > Calosoma granatense. The sequence continues at coordinate 538,428 of JAGJTL010000016.1, forward strand.
TCGCGTCTGAAATGAACTGTTCAGTTTTTCTACTACTGTGATTTTTATATAAATGGATCATTTCATTGTCATAGTGACTATAGGTGTTATAGTTTTGGGCGTGTCGAATAGTGTGTTTTGTGATTTGAATTTCTGCCGGGACAAACCTAAGGCGCCACAGATATTATGTACAGACAATAAGTGTGAAATTAAAGCGGCCGTTATTTTACCGCAAAACAGTAAAGACTATGTTGTTTCGTTACCAGAAGTAAGTGAACATATATCCAAATTGAACATACAAATTAGATTTATATTTATTACATTACTAAAATGTAATTTACAATAAACTACTCAGAAATAAGTATACATTTCTGCATTAAAACTCTATTAAAGTGTAGGGTGTATTCTAAAAATTTCAATCTATTTATATTTTCAATCATATATGCAAAACATGATGTATATAGAATAATTCAATCATGTGTAGAATACATATTAAATTGTATAGTTTTTCTGCTCAAAATACATGTCAAAGATAATTATTTGAAAATATGCAAGAGTATTAAGTATTTATTATCAATGAATCATAAGTTCAAAGACATAGCTGTACCCTATTGGCAAATATTCATTTTATTTGAATATTGTATAAGGATACATAATTAAGTACAAACATGGATCGTAGAATTTGATTCGGTTCTCGAATAATACTGAAATAGATAATATGCGTGCTAAATATGCATATGATTGAATATTGTATCGTGATAGGTTGTACCCCTTCTTGAACAAGCAGTAAGAGATGCCAAAAGAACTAACGTCATACCTGAATGGCTTCATGTAAAGCTTATAGAACAAGATGATCGTTGTGAAGCAAGTTATGCTCAGTTAGCTCAAATAGATACGTACCGGAACTCAAATGATATTCATGTTATATTTGGCCCAATGTGCGAGTACTGTCTAGGTAAGTCAACTATTAACAATCATATATTATTATTTTGTTCTAAAATAATTTTTGTTTGCAACAGTAAATAATAATAAAATCGAAATAAACTCAATGTAAAAATAACCTGTGTCTCCTATTGTTTACTTATGATAATGACAATAAAATAGATCTTTGTTGTATTAGACTAGAGATTAAAAATGTACAGCTTCATAATTCTCGTATTTATTTAATGCGAGATAAAATTTGATTCATGAGATAATATTTTTTTATTGGAATAAATCTTTCCCGTCATATCATAGGCACTTACGTATCTAGTTGTTTTTGTACATACATTGTACAATATGTCACCGTTTCATAAAAGTATATATCTTCTATTAATAGATTAGGTTATCAAAAACTTAATTGATAATGGAGATAACATTCTAGGTAATTTATTACGATAGGCAGTGATACTGCAACGAGATATTCTAAAAAAAAAACAAAAATGTACTTCTCTTTTTCTGCGTGTATGTGCTAAAGTTAAACCATTTTCAGTGTGTTCTATAACGAAAATACGAATTTAATGAATAATTATGCGCAATGTATTTTTTAATATCGCTGTTTTATATTCACATTTTATTATGTTTATACAAATGAATGTATATTGGTTTAAAAATAAAAAATTTTATATTTCCTGTCGACCAGATGAATTTCAAAGATTGTGTTAAATTTAACAGCAACAGTCCTTTTTGTTTATATACAAGTAATTTTCATTAAACGAAAGATTATAAATGCTATTTCAGCAACCGTTAGCAGAATAATTAAATTTTACGGTACCCCACTCTTGACTGCTGGTGGATTTTCTGAAGATTTTGAAAAAGTAAAAAAAGGGTGTAATGATGAATATTATATGCTAATCAGAACAGGAACGTTAGTATTCAAAGGTCTGTCACAATTCTTCAAAACAATCGCTCAGAGGTAGCCCATAATCTATTACACAGTGTTTGTCATTCGCCATGTTGTTTACAGTAACATTGGTTTCTAGTTATGGTTGGCGCAAAGTAGCCTTCCTCTATGATAACGGACCAAATGAAGTAGCCGGAATAAATACTTGTCCACTTATGATGCAAACATTGGCAAAAGAATTGAAAAGCGTGGAAGGATTTCAGTATAAAGATGGTGACTTGAGTTTATCTACGTTTAATACTAGCGAATTTTTAAAGAAAAATATTGGGGTAAATTATGGCAGTAAGTTTATGACATGTTATATATTTGTGTAATTATTAATTGAATAATTTAGTCATAGTAATGTGCGCATCTCGTAAAGGAATCAAAGACATTTTATTGGCAGCAGAAAACCTGGGTGATATGGTCACTCGTGGTGAATACATATTTTTCAACATAGAACTGATTAACAAGTAAGAAAATAGTAAGTTAGTGAGCGATTTCCAAATCCTCATTTTTATCTCATACATTCTATGCTCCATGTATGCAGAGCTGAAACTCCAACAAAACCATGGGAATTTGGTAACAAATCCAAAGGAGACTTTGTCGATTTGAAACATCCCTTCCGGAGTGTTTTAACATTGACAAGTCTATCAGAGAATGTACTAGACCAGAACAATGCCAGTCTGGTTCGGACCAAGTACAATTACTTATCGGGATTCTACGATGCTATGATGCTGTATTTGACAGCTGTGAGCATGACTATCGGCAATTCTATACCTAAAGAAAATATGTCTCTGAGTGGCTATGAAGTACTACATCGAATGTGCAATATTTCCTTTAAAGGTATTTAACCACATCAGCATAAGATATTTTATCAATAGAACAATGAATCTGGAATTGAACATATTCGGAATATATCGGGTAGAAAATCAAATATTTGCATTATTATCCATCATAATTAGACAGGACGAATTGATTGTATGTCGCGGATATTGTAATGATGACTCGGGGGTATTTGATTTCAGGTCTAAATGGAATGGTATACATGGATGACAATGGTGACAGAATTACTGAATACTCGTTATTAAGCTATAATCCAAACAGGGCAAGTTACGAAGTAAGATATCTTTCATTAAACCAATTTAATAATTGATGTTTGTTTATTCACTTGAAATTCATTATTCATCTATATACATATATATTCTAATTTACAATTAATTCTAATTAACGTGGTTTTTACTATAGGTTGTTGCGAATTTTAAGCAAAATGATCATAACTTTACATTCATTAAAGGTAAAAATATCCATTGGCTCAATGGAGGGAATGTACCCCCAGATACACCAACATGTGGTTACGATAATTCCAAATGTCCAAGTACGTAAACGCATACGTTAACCATGCCATATACATATTTAATAACGATCAATTTTCTAAAACAATTACATTATTCTATTTACATTAGTAAAAATAGAAAAAAAAATATTATATTTTTCAAACAAAATGGATCGTTTTACTTTAACAAAACTAATATTTACTTTGTAATTTCATTTTCAGCTCCTGTGCCATACACGTTCATTATTGGAGTGTTGATAACTGTAATATTTATCCTGTGTCTTGTAGTTGTATTGTTGTATAGGTAACATGAAACATTTTAATTTTAAAACAAAATGAATTAAAAATATACTGTATATTCAACGTGTGGAACAATCCATATTAAATATCTTCATTATAGTTTGAATGAAATATTAAAAGAATTCCATGATATGAATTTTGGATATCATATACATAATAAAACAGATATTCGGTGTTGCCACTGAAATATATTCTGTATGAAAAAATTACATGTAATTTTTAAAAAACGGTTACGAATTTTAGACAACATGTGGAAAGAAGAATATATTCTATGTGTTGGAAAATAAACTGGAACGAAATAGATCGAGTTCAGGAACCTGAAAAATCGCGAATGAATTTACGAGCAAAAAATACAAGTCTCATGGTAACGTTTCTAAATTTCGATTTAAGAAATTCATGCATAGAAATGTTTGTATTATTATTTGTTTTAGACATTATTCAGTATAGCTGGCGATCAAACGATTATACCTATTGGATATTTTAAGAAAAATAAAGTGGCTTTAAAAAAAATATTACCATTGAAACATGATTTAAACAGAAAACAATTGATACACTTGAAACAAGTAATAAATGAAACGATCAACACTACAAATGTAAATAATAATTTAAGTAATGCGCAATTGTCTATAATTTTTATACAGATGCTAGACTTACAACACGACCATTTAACAAAATTCTACGGCGTTTGTTTGGATCCAACGAATTGCTATGTAATTCTAGAATATTGTCGTAAAGGAAGTTTAATGGATTTCCTACAAAGTGAGAAATATAAAATGGAATGGATGGTGCAGATATCTTTAATTCAAGATCTTGTGACTGTAAGTAAGATATAAATTTATTTTCTTATCGATACACGGTACTTTTCCTGCTCCCGTTCCAGAAACCCATTTTCAGTACTATTCTTTATAAATATTCATTTCCATTACATAAAACTAACGACAGTGACAAATGTTTTTGTAAAATCTAGTTTACAATATATAAGAGAAGTGTCATTTTTAGCACATATTTTACATGTAATTAAACGGCTTTTTTATTTCCACAGGGAATGCAGTACTTACACAACAGTGAAATTAAGTCTCATGGATCTTTATCTTCAAGAAATTGTGTTCTTGATGACAGATTACTGTTAAAGATCACAGACTTTGGATTACATTGTTTTACGCGATGTGACGATACTTCAGACTCACCGGATTATTGGGATAGTAAGCAAGAAATATTTAAAAAAAACATTCTTATTTCTATGTTTTTAAACACTAATTTAGAAAAACTATGGACGGCTCCAGAACTGCTAAGAATGCTTGTACCGCCAAGGGAAGGAACCCAGAAAGGTGATGTGTACTCATTTGGGATAATAGTGCACGAAATAATGCACGGCAAAGGTCCTTTTTACTTGGGGGACAACATAAAATTATCAGCATTCGGTACGTATTGCTTTGAAATATATTTACTTTGTAATTTTCTATACAATACTTCCCGTATTTACATATAAACTGAACAAAATCCATATATTTGTACACATTTGATAACAGTATAAAACTGTACTTACAAAGTAATGATTTTATGCAAATAATTGTTAGTTCGTGCATATAAAATTTATAAACGCACTGTTGATATTGAACGTTGTGAATAATTAATTAATTTTTGCTATTATCAAGTTGTAATGCATATAAAAGGTGAAAATTAATATGTCATATCTATATTTATTCATTAAACAATAACGAAATCTTTTGATGTGTTTAAATAATAAAACAGTTTCGCTCTTCACACTACTGTTAATTATACATAGTACACAATATGACATCATCTAAATCATGAGAAAGCTCTGAACAAGTTGTAACTTGAAAATAATATGACGTCATGCAATATATCAACTGTAAGAGTGATTTTGACACGAATACAATCAATGAAATTCTGAAGAACTTTTAAAAGAAAAATAGAGCTTTTATTGTAATGGATTCTTCTGGCATTATGTAAAGCTGGCAAATACTTTTTGGGAAGCACTGTATGATAGGAACTCTTGGGTGAACAGCCTCATATCTTACATGTGACTCTGACAGGGATTTCCACTAACGCTGCGTCATATAACCAAATCATTGCTGGCAAGCTAAGACTAACTGACGATAATGTATAGTATAATAATGAACGTAACGATTCCTAAATATGATTTAGTAAATTATAGACTGACTGAGCCGTAGAGTACTGTGATGATCATGATAATAATGATGATGTTGCATCTAGGCCGCGACCTGATGCAATCTATAGTACATTGTCGTACAAGATTCTTTTAGCTCGAGTGTATCGGAAGTCGGTGAGTGCGTCGGCGCAGTGGCTTGTACTGGGAGTAAAACGAACGCCGAGCGCCGTAACGACCCTTACGTGCGTGTCGGTGGGCACAGTCGACATTCACCCTCGAATCCACTTGCAATGTGTATAGTTCGTCGAGTGATCGGCGCTAAAGAAACACTGTGCAGTGCATATACTTATTAGCTATACGTATCCATATCAACATCGCGTCATAAAATATTCCAAGCAATATATCCGTGCACTACTATTATCTACCTAGTTGTCACTTGCTCGTACTCACGTGCTTCCACCGGGTTCACGATGTGGACGTAAACGCGAATTCCTCCTTACACATGTAATATTCATATCTGAACGTGATCCGTGTAACCGCACCGTTTAATAAACACACAATGATTTGTTTCAGTTCAATGAAAATGTAAAGTAATAATGCTAAAGGCTTTATCAGTACGTGTTACGGTCTGTGATTAATTTGCAAACCTGTGTCACTCACTGTACAGAGTAAACAATTGTGATAAGAGAGATTGTGTGATTGCTAAAGCTTTAACCTCAATCCTGGGACCAAATTTGCTTTTTATGTTCAATTGTTAAATTATGTCAAATAAAAATATTCTAAATCCTATAACTACAATGTCGTTAACATTACCAAACGCGGAAGGCGGTACAGGAAAACCAGAGGGTAGTTCACCATCACCACGGAGGGCCATCAGCCCTCTGCTTGAAGTCCGCCGACCCCATTGCACACTGAATTGTGATAACTGTAATTTTATTCTGGAGAATCGCTTCAAACATTCCAGTAAGCCAACAGTTATTATATACCTTATCACACTCCTATTACATACTACACTCAACTCAAATATTTGTATATCAAATATCAAGTGTTGTTTCAATACTGTATAAAGCACAACATCCACTCTGTATTTCTTTGCAAGAGTGAATACTGCAAACACCGTTGTAGTTCATCTCTCTTTAAACGCAAGGAATCGAGAACAATTTCATATTGCTGTAGTGTGAATTGCTGGCATACAACAATATATAGTATCTCTACCACTGATCATCAATGCACGAGAGTGTCAGCCGTGCGACGGACCATATCAACAATCTCTTTCAGGCTTCCCATACATGCATTACAGCTAGACGGGTTGCATCCTCACATAATCTCATTATATTTTATTGCATTCTCGGATCTAGTATATATTATATTTAAATTTCTAACTAATTTTCAATGTAGTATTTCTGTATGAATATTTATATGAAACTGTGTAACATAGAATTACAATGTTTGCTCGGCTATGAAAAGCTTAGTGGTTGATTGGCCACGAAAAAGTGTGTAATATATGTTTTTGCTTCTTTTCAGATATTGTTGAATCGGTAAAAAATTGCGTCCCGGGATCAAGCGGACAGCCGTTGAGACCTTTAATTGATGATTCATCTAGCGAAGACGAGGTAGCAGCACTGATGCGAAGATGCTGGGCTGAAGATGTAGCCGACAGACCGGACTTTCCGGCTTTGAAACACACTATACGCAAGCTTAACAAGTAAGTTTCATATTATACTGGCTGTTAATCGAAATATTTATGTACATGAGAAGTTCGACGTTGTTTATTTTACCGAAGAAAATAAGAAAAAGAAAACTTTCAACGTAATTAAAGTTTTGCTTTCCATTATGCAAAATACATTTTAAACAGTGACCCTGGTAATCAACGGATATGTCAAATTCAGATATGTTTATTAATAAACTCTACAAAACCCCCGCAAATTGCTGGCAGCATAGTATTAATTTAAAACATTTACGAACTAACATATTATTTTAAATAATCGCTATAAATATACAGCACCAGGTTTATAAATCTAAATATAACATGAAAGAGAGTTTGATCGCATTACAAAGTATGTATTTACAAATAAAATAGCTTGCCTTACATATGAAGAATATGTAAAGAAATATATGGAAGCCTCTTATTCGGTTCGGGTTTTTCTAAATCGATAGCCAACCTAGCCATCAAAGCTAACAAGAAAGAGAACAGTATGCACCGACAAGATGATGCAGGAAATTGTACTTATTCACTTATGATTACTTACGTGTTTCACTATGCCAAACGCAGCTCATTAATTTTCTTCCGTTAATAACTAACAACCAACACGACTACGTAAAATGTTGCGGCGCGAGGGAAAATCTGAATGACGCAAATTAAAGAGGAACTACTTGAACGCGCGCTACCCGTAACGTATTCACTATGTACACATTTTAAACTCCTTTTTCTTCTTTAGATTATTAAAATATAAGAACGAAAAACACATTATTTTCATTTACTTTATATTCTACATTATCCTATCATTAAAATATTCATCATTTTATTAGTACCTTCATTTGCGTCGGAAATGCAACGCAAATCTAAACACGTATTTCATTATAAATAACTAGTAATAAACAAAATCAATTTATAGAAAGTAAGATAATATAAACATAAATCTCACAGGATGCAAATATGACACTTAAGCAATTTGAAAATTTATTTTTAAACGATGCAAAATTGAAAAAATGTAGATTGGGCCGACGCAAATTGGAACTCTATTGTACTACGTAAACATATTTTCATTGTTCAGGATATGAGAAATATAATCGCAAATATTTTAGAACAATTTCCTCTGTGATAAAATGAATATTAATTTGATTAATAATAATGATAGAAACTTGAAAAAACGGTTGCATGTGAGCATGCATTCATAGGATGCATTTTTACAGGGAACATGACAGCGGGAACATATTGGACAATTTGTTATCTAGAATGGAACAATATGCAAATAATCTTGAGCAACTTGTAGATGAAAGGACATCTGATTATCTAGAAGAGAAACGAAAATGTGAAGAATTATTATATCAACTATTACCCAAGTACGTAAAACCAGTCTCACTTTACGTCTATTATATCTCCGTTTCTTATTTTTCTTCCCAACCAGAAAGGAAATTTCCTTTTTTAAAAAATCTAATATACATTTACTTACGAAATAATACATAGCGTTATTTGATTTTAAACAACGTAGACTTTATTTCACGGAAATTAAATCAATTAGACAGCGCGCAAAAAAAACAACAAATTTATTTCCAAAAATCAGACTAAAACGCTTGTATATTTGAAGTCTGTGTTACTGAAGTATTATTGTTCGGAAAATGTTTACCATGTCAATTGCAACACACATATTCCTATTTTTTAAATGAAAAACTAATTTCGCATATAAACTGATTTTAAAATGTGTGATATGTAAAATAAATCCCCCCAACAGTCTATTAAATTCTATTCATTTAAAAATAAACAGTATATTTTTATATTATACTATTGCACATTGAAAATGTAGTATTAATAATATTTTAAGGGATTAATAATAATAGTACCTAGTCAGATTTCTTCAATTTTTTACATTTCAAAGTGTCAACGAAAAAATTTCCCATTGGATAATAAATTGGAATGACACCAGCGAGAATACTTCGCTGAAAGTTTTTATTGATTTTCTAAAAAAATACTACTTCTATATTTCGTACAAGCCTGAGCGAACGAATTTCATATAGTTTTAAACAGTATTCAAAATTAAATTTAGATGTACAAAAGTAATTAGGAACTGTTTCCCATGATTTTAATATAAAATTTCAAATAACCCAATTCATGATTGATATTGGTTTTTCATTAATTAGCACTGATCATATTGCTGATAAATTGAATACGAATATTACCATTGCCAGTAATAAATTAATCAAGATTCCCTTTGTTCAATATTAAATTGCTTCGATTATTTTGTAAATAGGTCAGTTGCCAAACAGCTAATAGTAGGTCAGTCCGTGATTGCTGAAACGTACGAAGAAGTGACAATATATTTCAGCGATATTGTCGGCTTCACCAATTTATCTGCTAATAGCTCACCTATGCAAGTCGTAGACTTGCTGAACGATCTGTACACGTGTTTCGACTCGATAATCGAACACTTCGACGTTTATAAGGTAAGACATTTTGCACAATTTCGTGCTTATTCGTACGGTAAAGTATTACTGGTATACAATTACTTAGGTTGAAACTATCGGTGATGCTTATATGGTGGTATCGGGTCTACCTGTACGAAATGGTAACATTCATGCACGAGAAATAGCTCGGATGGCCCTTGCCCTGCTGGGCAATGTGCACAAATTCACGATGCGACATCGGCCGGACGAACAGCTGAAACTTAGAATAGGTATGCATACGGGACCGTGTGTTGCCGGTGTCGTGGGACTCAAGATGCCAAGGTACTGTCTCTTTGGGGACACGGTGAATACGGCATCCCGTATGGAGTCCAACGGAGCACCTCTGCGAATTCACGTTAGCCCTACGACCAAAGAGGTGCTTGACACGTTTGGAAGTTTTGACCTGGAAACACGAGGCGAAGTGGAACTTAAGGTGAGTTTTTCAACATTTTCTTGCTTATTCCACTGAAGCTTTAGTCAATACGTGCCTGTTACTTTAATACGGAGATAATTAAAATAAGTAATAGGATTATTTATTTTTCATTTATTATTCATTTTCGTAACGTTGACATTGCGTCAGATGCAAGAGCAACGTGATCAGGCATAATATATCTGACAGATATATTAATTTTATCTTATCATTATATGGCCTGAGTATTATAAATTTACTATAAATAATTTATTTGTCATTTTTGTAATATTCTAGATTCTACTATATAAACATATTTTATACCGAATTTACAGTTCATTTTTTATTAGATTTTTTTTTTGTTATTAGGGTAAAGGTAAGATGGTTACATACTGGTTAAACGGCGAAAGGCCTACCACAACTGCAGTTACAAACATTACAACTACCTCAGTAACCATTGGTAATGTACAATTAAACTCAAAATTATTTTCATCATCTGTAACGTCTAGCTCCACCTTGTCTCTGCTCACCAATAATAGTACTGATAGCTTAAACACGAAACCAAGAACTATCTGTAATGCTCAATCCAACATTGAAGTAGAACAATCGAATTCTTTCGTTGTAAGCGAACGCACACGATCGCTTTGCAACAGTAATAGGGCTCACTGTAATCAAATCATGACGGACGACGTGCAAAATGCTAGCGTACCTCTATTATCGGTGACATCTGTATCAACAAGTACAGATAAAGATTCAGAAGCTTAATGTTAATCAGTGATCATAACGATATGTTGGCATTGTTAATCTGATAATTATGTGTTAACGCCCATCCGTGTATGTAAATTATTTTACTAATTTATTAGTTGTGTCACTTAAATACATATTCTGAATGTTTACCGTTTGAAACATGTTGCTCAAATCAGGATAATGAATTCATATACAGTGTGCTCTATTACAACGGTTATTTCTGGTTTAGATTCGAAAATAAATCATATACATTTACAATATGTATTTAAATAATGACTATCGTATTTAATAATATTTATTTTCTCTCTAATTGACGTGAAAACAACGTCATTTCATTAGTGATATTCATTATTAATTTCTGATACTAACTACTTGAACAACATTTCACATGGTGCAAAATGTGCAAAAAGAAAATCATCGCATGTTCCTTACCGTCACCAGTATTTAAAGATGCTATTAGATTTAATTTAATATTTATAATTTACTTAAAATGTGTTTAGAAAGTAAAATAATTGGTAATAAAAATGTACCTTACAAATCAGTGTGAATAATTTAAGTGTATTGTGACATTCCTACCTACCAAAGTCTTCGTTGTACCAAAAATCAATGTAATAAATATACATACATTACACTATCTATCATGCATGACCAAACATTTACAGTTTCCGAAATGGATGACACGGTGACGTGTCCACTATCAAATTGCTTTATTCATATTATTTGCCTTTTATACTAGTGCGAATGATCTGTAATGTTTTCTGTTATAACACATACCTACCTATAAGTATGTACACAATGTAGATAGATTGACTGAGAAATGACATATAACAATTTATTCTATTTTGCAACAGTCATACTACTTGCATTTACTGTAATTATATTTATGGCTTACGGTTAATCCGGAGCTCGAAATGATGCAAACAAATGTCTGTTCCAATACCAGAATAAATAGTCATTTTCACAATATTTTGCGATTTTCGAGCTTTGAGTTAATCTAAAAGCAATCACCTCATCTAAAAGTAGATCTCGCAAAATAACTAGATAAAACTGTAGAAGTTTTGTTTTCATTAAACGTACCAGTGAGTGTAATTTTGTTCCAAAACAAGGGCCAAATGTACTGTGTTAATATATTCTCTCACAATTGACATAAAAATAGGGCTGCAATTCAAATAAATTGTAATAAATATGTACTTTTTATTAACTACTTTCAACTTATTGTAGTTCAAAAAAAAACAGCGCAAAATTTCGAAATTATATCGTCCAAATTGAAGAGTGTTGTAAACGACAATTTTTTTCAAAGTTAGAAGAATGTAAAACTGTAATCTCTTTGAAGACAAATCAGTGAATGTAGTACTGCTCCTAACTTTCTGTCTTTCGTGAAAGAATACTTAGAAATAATTCTTCAGTCTTCGTATCAAAGCATCAACTTAGGTTAGCAATATAATTTATATGATTCTGCCGATTTTGTTCTGAAATGATTTAATGAATTTTAGCAGGAATATATTATGCACATATCTATTTACTGTAAACGCATTTGTTTTGAAATATTTCATCAATAAGACAAAATATTTTGTATACTACCAGAAGACCAAATGTACAATCTCTCAAAGTAATATGACAAATTATGAACTATGTGCTAGAACGAGGGACGTAATATAGAAAGTTATTTATTTTATATTTTCTATTAGAGCTCTATATACTGTGTGTGTGTATATATTTTAACACATCTACGGTCTACATGTGTTTATACATTTCCTATGTATAAAGTTCAACAAACTATACAAATAGCAATATAAGTTATAGTCACTATTCGAAGCTGGCAAAATGCAGACACTTTTACAAGGGACCTGTCATTTCTAGTAACATTCAAGATTTTAGCGTTGTGATTGACAATACATTTAAACTAATCATGTTATATTGAAATTTAGTTTAAAGAAATCTAGCCTTCTTACTTGTTATTACGTAATAACAAGTGCCTACCTTTTAATAACAAATAAAAAATTCATAGTTAATTTCATTAATATTGAATAGTGTGAGAGGACAGTAAATGTGTTAATACACACATACAGTCATTGTTATTTTTCTTGATAACAAAATTGTTACCTATCCTTATATAGTGACCAGTTGAGAAAATGAATATTGATATTTTTAAATTAAATACGAGGTGGATAAACAAAACGTTCTGTATTTGATGTCATGGTATCCTGAAACTGTTACTGACAATATATTGCCAATACTTAATTCTACTCCTCCTTTTAACTACATTTTTCAATTTTAAATCTATAGGACACGGCGGGTTGAAATTATGCCTCCAGGTTTTTTGAGTGTAGACTAAAAAATTAAAATCAATTTTATGATCTGGTTTATGACTATTGAGATATTAATGATTTTTGGGTCTAAAATGATAGTATCTCGCCAACGGTTGCAGCTAGCTTAATTTTGACTGCATTTTTAAAGAAAGAATGCCCGATTTACCCTATACGAAAAATTTCTACCCTCTAGGTCCAGTAATAAAAAACTTCACTTTCAAAATTTTTGTTGATTATGAAGGCTAAGATTGGTAACATTTCTTACTCGAATACCAGGAAAAAAAATTTACTTTTTACCCACTGGTCGTAGCGGGTTTAAATTATGACTCCGGGAGTTTTTCAGAGCGTAAATTAATAATTTAATATCAGTTTCGTCTTCCGAGTTACGGTTGTTGAGATAATGATTTTTTGCTTAAAAATTGCCATATCTCGCTAACGATTGTAGCGCAATTTTACAAAAATAATAGGTGATTTACTCGATATAAAAAACTTTGTTGGTTAAAATGTTTGAAGAGCTTTCCCAATCTTTTTCAGTGTATATCTTCAGAATATCATGATATCGAATAAGGACCATTTCATTTATTCAGCCGGTATAAATATACATATGTATATGTATGAACTTCAATACTATAAAGAGATATTATGTTTCTAATATATTTGTTGATAATTTAAATCTCAGCACTAATTCTGTACATGTACCAATATTAAATATTTGTTACAAAAACCTCGACTGAAGGGCATCGTGATAGAAAAGAATTTATGCTAAATTAAACTATTTTAGGAAACCAAATAAATATACATCAAATCACTGTTTTATTCCATAACTGTTCTTATCTATATTTTTGTCCTATACATAATAGTCATTTGCTTTGTTACATTTTATTTGAAATACCATGAAAATAAAAAATACGAAATGAACAAATTACTTGTACTTATTTATATCTAGAACCAAATCCCATAATGTTAATATAAACATTAATAAATGAACAAATAGTCTAATAATAACCACATATATATAAATCTAAACATACAATTTTAATGACAATATTTAATAAAACATTGTACAATTTAAGTTTAAAACATACATTGGAAAAATTTTATCAATCAACACAGTGCTAATCGTAAATAGTTAATTAGCGTGAATGTACCAAGGTAGCTAGGTAGGTAATTGGATGCATTTACCGTGAGTATACATACAGTACGTTAGTTTGATGTGTGGTGTTTATGAGAATGTATTGTCAACAATCCAATTGAGGTACTTGTTTACCCGAGTATAGACTCCAGGCCGACCGGGTACTCCGCATTTAATTCCCCAGGACACTATCCCTATATTTACCCAGCGTCCATTTTCCAACTGGAATTGCAGCGGACCACCTGAATCGCCCTACATTACACACAATACTATTTAGTTACTTCGTCACTATAATTAACATAATGTTTTCATTTCATTTAACTAATCATCTCTTTACATAATTCTCATGTTACATTTACCTAAGTTATTTATAGATTCTCAAATGAGAACTACGTTATATCATAACTTTTAGTTCGTATAAAATGAAAATATACGTATTTCATCTTTACAGTAATGCTGCGTAATTTTTTAGTTACATTTCGCTAATAAGAAGTCGCAGGGGTTTTAAAATACTCCAGATAAACCAGAAAAATAAGAAGAAAATATCAGCAAAAGTAATTAAAGGATATTCGTGGTTTACTCTCTCATATTATGGTAAAATCATATTGAGTGAATAACAGTTAGTAAGAACATGTTCAACAAAAAATTAAACTAGAGAATAGTGTTGAAAATGTGACAAGCCAACACGGTTTTCTCAGTTTTGCTTTATTTGTGTTCCATTTAATGTTTCGTACAAATCAGTTCAAATGTACATTTACAAAATTAATCTGCTTCAGCTAATCCTCTTTTCTTTCTTTCATTATTAACAAGAAGAAGATTAGCTGTATTTTAGCTTAAGGTAACATCTGTTGTAGATTATCTTTCGTAGATATAAATAAAATATATTGATCTTTTGAAATCTGTACTAACAAATATTATATACCATGGATTCAGTTTTCCGTGTGTAAAAACAAGACCTAGCAACAGATTTTTTCTCATATTAAGAATATTCTGCAAATAAGGAACGAAAATGGAAATGAAAATTTAATTCTAAATGAGCTCCGGCTAAAGTGAATTTTCTTCTCGGTAAATCTGATGCGAAAATGGAAAAGAGAGCTGAACGTCCAAGTCGAATACGGTTATATTTTTGCATATAATAAATAATTTAATTCAGAAATAAATTTGATTATTAATCATTAGCAAAATGTTTTTCACAAATTGTATTACGAACCTGGCAGGAATCCTTGCCGCCATCATAGCCTGCTGCGCACAACACATTGTTCGTTATGGTTTGTGAGAAACTTCTGGCACATTGTTCGTTTGTCCATACGGGTAATGATACTTCCATGAGTACATTACTAGTATTCACTGTACCATATCCTTGCCGGCCCCAGCCGGTTACTGTAGCGGTTACATTTACAAAATCCAAATTCGGTGGTGGTAAACAGATAGGCCAGATATACGAGTTAAATGTAGTCCTTCTATTTAATTTCATTACCGTAATATCATTATCATATGTTGTTCGATCGAATTCAGGATGTTGAATAATTTCGGAAACCGAGAAATCTACAGCTCTGGTTTCACGTTTTTGAGTAAAGTCGTACTCACCAAGACGTACTTTGATATATTCACGTTTACGACTGGAACAAAATTGAACTTATAAATTGCAATATCCTGTTTGGCAGACTCATATCGGAATACGTCGATAGAGAAATATCGAAATAAGATGAGAAATTTACGTACGAATTGGTGCAGTGCGCTGCTGTAAGCACATGCACATCTGTTATAAGAACACCACCACAGAATAGCGTATCCGCTCCTTCTAGTAACGCCGCCATCCATGGCCACTCCTTAGGTTCTGTCTGTCGGCTGCCCGCATGTATTCGATGTGAAAGGGTCTTCATACCACAACCTGTACACACATGCACCGTGTCAGCGTACTGCATCATACGCATCAGAACGTGTTTGGAAAATACACACATATTCCGCTTTCTTGTGACCCGCGAACCAGTTGTGCTCAATACATTTATTAATTTGTCATATGACGCATTAAAATTTAAACAAAATACAGTTGTTCCATATATTCTAATACGAAAAAGCGATATAAATAAATAATGTATTTTTAAGTTTGCAGACACTTGTTGCTGAAACGGCACTAATTGATAAATTCATTTCATCAACAATAACATGTAAGCTATTGAAATGAGAGACTAGTTTCAGTTGATCAATATTAGAAACACAGTTAATTAAGGATGCAAAGTAATTTGTAGAGCAGACAAACGGGAGACCACACTGACTGCCTGCTGAGATGTTATGCTGGAACATACTATCCGTCAGCATGCTGATTTAATTTCGCGTACCTCTACTAACAATATTTGTATCCTCCTCCTTGACATTTTCGCTCCCTTCATTTTCATATCCGTCAGCCGGCAAGTTCGGTACTATATTCGATCCAGCCGAGGGAGGCCCTATTATTAGATCATCGGGGCAGCACACTCCAATCACGCTACAACCAATTTAGCACTCCCGCAAATTAAATTTACCGGAACAACATTGGTATTTTGCTTTAAAATCAGTTGTTACTTTATTTATTATACTCTTCACAAAATTCATTCTGAATGAACATTTTAATTTCGTACTTACGAATTTCCTATAACGCATAAATAATCCACAAATCGCAGATTTTTCAGCCAAAACCCTTCCATTGGACAAAATCGTATATGTCTGCAATGACCTTTTTTATCACCTGGCGCGGTACATGCCTGGTATTGTTTATTCAACTGATAATAGAAAGGTGTAAAAATTACTATTTTGGTATCTTGTATACCTACCACTTTATCACAAAATGTGTTGGTCGCAAGTTACAAAATATTTGCAATTAAATAATAACTTTCAGTGTTCATTTATGCTATATTTTACTTACCTTAATATTTGTAAAAATACTTAACTGCCTTTTGGCTCTAAATGAAAATGTTTTTGTAGAAATCTGTGACCGTAAATCCGTATTTTGAGTAGCGTGAATAGCATTTTCTATAACAATGTAATAGAAATCAAGATTACTTTAGCTTTAAAACTGAAACCCTTAGGTATATCTTTTTTATGAAGTATATTAAATGGAAGACGTTGATAGTTTGAGTAGTTTCTAACTGAAAGCGAGAGCATGGAAATAATTATATGTTCCGAATTATCTGTTAGGCATTTTTCTTTCATTACTTTCGACAAACCAGTCAGGTCATGTACATACGTAGATATGGCTGTCTGTGTTACTTTAGTGCATACATATGGCTACATAATTTCAAATTCAAGCAAATATTTCGGGAATATTTAAATTGTTAATTATGATAATTGCGTAGTGGATTATGAAAATAACAATTTGCATGTAATTAAAACAATATTAATGTGATTATTACTAACAGAATTTACATTATATTTTACAAAGCGATGTAATGTACGTTCATCATACATGTTTAATTACATGTAATACAATTTTGTTTTCGCCTGTACTACATATAAACATGTCACTTTTTAGTAATTAAATTTATAATTAAATTTGCAGGAATATAATATAGTATATATTATATACGTACATAAACTACAAATCATTTTATACCGTGCGTCCAATAATATGTATTTTTTATCTCACCTGTTCTTTCACCATACACATTCAAAACTATAAAAAATATGCTTAGTATTATAATTTTGATCATAGACATTGTAACATCTAGTTGAATGCAGAGAGTAACATTAACTAAATTATTAGCGGAAAAATGTTTTATCTTCCTTGATACGAAATCGTCTTTTCACTTCCTCTAAAAAAATATGGTGTTCAAATTTCGTTGATATATTTTAATCTTCTTCCTTAAAAACCGAAATAATTTTTCGGATATATTTTGATAATAATGTTTCAAATAACGTAGGTACTGTTTCGACATGTATAAATGCAAGACAAAAGGTATGTATGTTTATTTCATTAAAAACAATGGCAATGTTTTCAAACAATTCTTTAAATGGTCACACAGTGAGGAATCCCGAGTATCCCGAGTATATAAACATTATTGTTCCGCCTGAATGTATATGATAAGAATAAAATATGTTATATTATGCAGTATATAAATAGTCAGGGCCGGTTCCAGCAAGAAGTACAGAAAATAATTAATATACATACATGTACAGAAGTGAAGAACAGAAGAAAATATCAGAAACACATGAATATAACCAGAAAACTATATAAATAACGGTGATTTAGTAATTTCATGCTGTATATTATAAACTGTAGGTATTCGACGGCACATCAGTACATACATAACATCTGTGAGCCGACACCGTATTTAGCTTCAATTTAACTATTGATTAAACAATAATAGGTAATTATAATTACATTGTTTCACAAACCATGTTAATGAATTAGTTTTATGTATACGTTTTATAAATATTTAGTGTTGCTACCGTAAAAATGTGCAATAAGATCTTGCCTAGTGAATGAGGTTACGAGGTCGCTCAGAGGTTTATACAAGAGCGTGTAGAGATCTACTTTTTCCAAATTAAATATTCGCAAATATATTGTTGTTTGCTTTTATTTTCATATAACTTAATAAAACAAATTAATATTTTTCTTTGTCATTCATCATCACGGAACGAATTGATTAATAAAGTATGTTATACACGCAAACTGCCAAACATTTCGGAACGCATACAATTAAAAATAAATTCTGGCTGTCACTGCGTACATGCATCTGGCATTATACATCTATATGAAATAAAAGGAACATAATATGTATGTTAATTGGTTATGTAAATTTTTACATATGTATCTATTCATCGTTAAATACTGTGGTGTTCAGTAGCAAAAAATCCGTTTATTTGTCGAATGTGCGAAACAGGCAGTAAAGTTTGAAGCAGATGACACGGTTGGTCTGGTCGTACAGCGATAGAGTTATGCTAAGCACTCGGGCTACAGTGTCACGGGAGACATACCAAAAATAAATGCGATACTCTATTCAGAAAACTTAGACCCCTTCAAAGGTGTTTAACTATTATTATTTTTAATCCATCACACCAGCCAAGGTGAATTTCGTTTCTTTTTTTTGTAAGTACAATCAAATGCAAAAACATGTTACACGTGTGTTTACTGTTAATCGGCAATACGGTTCATTTAAATTATTTATAATTCATGAATATTGATTCGTGTAACTATCATTTGTAAAACAGCTATGAATTCTTTATTTGATTAACAAAATAAATATTGTAATTTTATAAATAAATATTTCAAATGAATTACAAACAAGTTAATTAAAAATTAATTAAAAACAAAACTCTTAAATGCATAATCGAATTAAATACAAATGTATAAAAATTGCTTTTTTCGTCAAAATATTTTTATTGCCTTGCAACAAATGAACAGTTATATTAAAAATTTTGAAAAAGTTGGTACGTATATAAAATAAAATGTACTATCTGATTATAATGACAATTAAAATGACAACCAACATCATACCTGCCGTGCAGAACGGGTTTCAATGTGAGTGAATAAGCAATTATTATGTAACAAAACGTAAGCATATTTATAAAAATAAGTGTTGTTAAACGAAATCAATTCATATGTACATTTCGTTTTATCTGGTTGCACGGATTATTTCGTACTTTATATATGTAGTAATTTCTTTATTTCTACGGAACAAGTTTGTTTTTTTCGAGCCCACATATCGCTGGTGTCGACTCGCGCGCACACCTGGTTTTATTATTCGTTATTTTGTCCCTGATCTGTTATCAAATGTACTCATTATCAGTCTAGGTGATTAGACACGTTCCAAATAATTCTAAACAATAAAATTCAAATCTTAGTTCACATTTTTACTTGCAAAACAGACCAAAATGTTCTTGGTGCCGTCGCAATTTAAGTAGGCGTACGAAACTTGTGATCTGGTTATATGCAAGCCACTTTTACACCACTGGCTCACACAAAAAAATACTCAATCTGTTTTTGTTTTGTTTACATCTGTAGCCAGATAGGCTGCATATTTTCGCATTCGTCTATAGAATAATTCAAGTGATAAAATAATGCTCATTTACATAGATGAAGTTACGAGACTTTAAAGTCTAGTTTGTAGCATACCCGTTCCTGTACAGAACAACAAATGAAGACAGGGCAGAAAAGGGCTATAGTGAAATACGACCTTCAGAAGGTAATATTCTATCCTTGTGTATATTAGTGCACGTACGCTAGTTAGCAATCGACATAGTCAACAGTAAATGCATGGTTCAACATTAGACTACGATATGGTGTCAAAATAGGTACAGTGTTCTTAGTTCAGTTCGGTGTTAGTAATGGTCAGATACCGGTGCGCACCTAACCAGCAAAGAGAATAGGACGTCGTAAAGCAAGTTTCGTGCACAACACGGTCACCTCTCAAGATCTCTCACAACATGGTGATCGGGTCCCTTCGTTGTGCCATCTCCGATCGTCCCGTAAACCTGTCGCCGTCGTGTAGCCTAGCACTGAACACAGCGCTGGGCCGTGGCCGCTGTCCGCTTACTGTCAGTGTATGTGTGCGCTTGTGTTTATACCAGCTCTCGGAACCGAACAACCTTAGCTCACTGCAATACTGTCTGACCAAGGTCGTTCACGGAAAACGCTCATGTTGACGACGACGAATATGTGATATTTTAAACGTCTAGTGCTTTCCTCATTGTGCAGTGCAATTATAAAAACAGTGATATGTGCAATGCATCGAATTTTCTGCATACATTTGTGTTGTGCACGTAGTTAATAGTTTAACGGCAATGTTATTGACTTTTGTTAACTTTACCTGGTAAGTAGCAACCTCTCTACCTAACAACTGCTCTTAAACGTTTCGTTTAATTTAGTGAAATCCAAATGCCATTCGATACATTGCTACAGACACATTCGATCTCTCAACTCGTAAAACATATTTCTCTCCTAGAAGACATTGACACGATAATCTCTATTTAAATGTCTCTTTACATTATCAACATCGATTTATTGAAACAACAAACTTCAACTAGATACAACACAAATACTGTGATCTGTACAAATGAGATGTTAAGTTTTTATATAACTGACAAAATATATTGATGAATTTATCTAATCGGTAACTAGGAACGATAATAAAGACATATGCGATGTGATCTTGGCCGTTCCTGCTACCCGCCTTTGATATGTGACTTCTTTCTCAAACTGTTATTTTGTTTTGGTTATTCACTAACAAAAATTCGTCTCCTAAATTATTTAGGGATAACAATTAATACAGGTGATGTAAATAAAAATTATGTCACAATACTAGACTTGCAGGTATTTTAGAACTAAAATTAATTATATTTGTATTTTTATATAAATTTATAGTTCTTAACTCAATACGTTGCTAATAATAAGCAAAACAAACATGATGATTAATAATACGTTGATAGTATAGTCACGCTAATAAAATATAATAAAGAAAAACTCAAATAGGAGACGAATGACAGTACAAACTATGATTTTAAAATATTAATTTTTAACAAGAAATAATTTGTGTTATTAGAATATATATAAAGTTTTTGCAAGGAATATTTTCCTCGTGAAATGAAACGTTTTATGTGAAGTATTTTATACATGTGTACTTATGTATAGAACAAGATAAATAGAAAATATTAACTTTAGTAATCTTCTTATCAGTGTTCTCTATTTTTTTCTCTATCTTACCAACACAGCTACGCAGTCTAGCTTTAGTCATGAGATAGAGGCATTTTATTTATTTTATTTATGTATCTGTACATATAATTCTCAGAATTACAAGATTATGGTGCATGATCAAAACATCAACAGCTTTAATAGTTCCTGCTTATTTTACAGAGTTTTGTGCTATGTTGGTTTTTGTGTTATATTTGTAGAAAATGTAAAAATGTTTATCTAATCATTTGATACTTATTTGAATTGAGATTAACACTGTGTTAGTCGTCAAAGATTTGTTGAATATGTGATGGATTTAATTCTGTGAATGTGCTCTATAGTCAAGGAAGTGTAATTTGAGTATGCAGAACTGACGTGTCTTTGGGTTGCTGCAGATTTTTATCAACAGAGATGACCGCGACGGTTCATATCATCTGTCTTCTCACCGTCCTGTTAGGTGTACACTCGGACGACTTTAGGCACATATCATTTCAAGGTTTGTTATTTCTTTTACTCGTATCATATCAATGCCGTCACAATAATTCTGCATACACATTCGTGACACTATTTAGTTAAAATCATTTTATATTATTATTTTAACATTACTCATCAAAAAGTCATTTTGCGCACACGTGCCTACTGGTTTTGCTTACATTTTGTTATATGAATACATAAAGCAGTTTTATATAGTTCTCGTAAAAAGTGATTCAGCACATAATTATTATATTCCTGCTTACAGTATTTATTTGTACCGGTATTACACTGGCTAAATTGTTACTATACATAATTAGCAAAGTATATTTGTACAAATATTGTTTACTTGTCTGTTTTCGTATATAATATGTCAAAGGACTGACAGTGTACAAGTGTGTAAATTATTATAATTCATATTGTCCGAATGCGGGTATTTGTCAAGTAATCCAGTAGTGTACGAAATATGATGGTAGATATTTGTGAAATACAGTGGAACTCGTTTAAAACTAAACTGAGGGGACCTAAATAACCCGATTTCGTATTAAAAAAAAACTAATTATGAAATTTTGGACACGAAACGCAAATAGCAAATATCACACTCTCGGAAAATAAACTTATTATACAATTAAAACTTTAGCTATCAAATTGAAACTATTAAATCATATTTGTAATACCCCAAACAATTAAAGAACGCACTATATATCTAATTTATAGACACTAAATAGATTATGAAAACACAGTTTATGCCTGCCGATACCATTTTGCCTTATTTCAACGATTTTAACTAGATATATGTTCTAGGGCTCAAATAAAATTTTCATTATTATTCGATATTTTGTATTAAACCTTATTATTTAATTACGGACCAAATGTGTATTTTGTATTTTAGTTTTAATCGTATTTCACTGTAAACAAATATCTATTTGTATGGAACCGGCATAACAAAAATTATAAAAATAAATTTCAATTATTATTGTCTTATTATATCATTTTTCGTTAATAATCACATCTTAAATTATATTTGTCAATAATGATACCGGTTAAAATGTACTTATTGATAACATGTATAACAGAATGATTTGATTGTGTGAATATTACATGTTTATCATATTACACGTTAGAATAATGTTTTGTATTCTATCATATTATTTAGCAACGATTCCAACAGGTTTCAATAGATAAAATTGTTACATTTGTAGTTAGTACCTGTTTTGTAATCAGGTTACACCTTATCTTATTATTGTGCCATCATGCTAAATCTAACTGTAAATGATAACACGTTAAATAATAAATGTCACCCGTAACACTGAATGAAATAATTAATTAATTACAATTATTAACTAAAAATACTCATATGTTACTTATGGCTGCAGATTTCTGTACATTCTTGACCGTTGAACATATTGATTCATTATATGTGTAATGAAATTAATACAGCTGCACCTTTATCTGAAAAATAATAAATATATGAAATGTCATCTTTCTTATAGACCTACAGCTGTCGTTCGATCATTTTTCTGAAGTAGAAACCGTGTCCTATTCTCAACTTTTATTTGATGTAGCTGGAAACCAAATACTTGTTGGAGCCAGGTTAGTTTCACTTATAAAATTATGTCTACAAAATCAGTGTCTTACGTAAAGCAGCATGCGGTGTGTGGCCTAAACATTGAATAAATAACACTGTTTGTGCATATTAATTATATTATTGCGCTATACTAAAAAATGTTAATCTGATTTGTAAGCAGCCAACTTTCGTCATAATTATATTATTTATTTTTCTTTCTGCTAGGGATGCATTATTCCGACTAAAAGTGCACAATCTAAAGTTAATGGAAAAATCAGTGTGGCCATCACCGGAAAACAAAACAACATTATGTATTGTCAAGGGTCAGTCGGAACAAAATTGTCACAATTACATAAAAGTCCTTTTATCGTATGGAAAGAAACTATTTGCATGTGGGACGAATTCATTTTCACCGCAGTGTACGTGGAGATCGGTACGAGTTAAAACGAAACAGGATTGATTCGTAGGCCAGCACATTGTTTTGATAACAACAGTGAAATCCATTTGCCAATATTGAACTATGTGTGCGTGCAAATCAATTCTGTAATAGCATTATTCCGTGAGAATACATGCAACTATATCAACATATGTTCCAGATTGAAAACATAACAGAAATCACAGAATGGATAGATGGCATTGCAAAATGTCCATACAATCCACATGCTAGTATTACCGCCTTGATATCCAAATCTGGTGAATACTATGTGGGTGGTCCAACAGATTTCTCAGGCTCGGATGCTGCAATATATCGTAATAATATGGGATTGGACAGAAGGCATACTCTTCGTACAAACCAGTACAATAGCAAATGGTTGAACGAGCCACAATTCGTTGGTTCTTTTGAATCTGATAAATTCGTATATTTTGTATTTCGGGAGGCGGCAGTTGAATATATTAACTGCGGCAAAGTAGGTTCATCTTATTTTGTTACTTGAATTCTCAAAACTATAAAGTTTTACTGAATGTTTGCAGATAATTTATTCGCGAATTGCCCGTGTTTGTAAGAATGATGCGGGCGGACAATTAATGCTTAAAGACAACTGGACTACATTTGTTAAAGCACGATTGAATTGCTCCATCAGCAGCGAATATCCATTTTACTTTAACGAAATACAGGGAATGTCCTATGTAGAAAATGATAATATCATGTATGCCACTTTCACTACGCCGGATAGTGGCATTGCAGGATCAGCCATCTGTGCCTTTAATATGACCGCTATTAATGCTGCGTTCCTGGGGCCCTTTAAGCACCAGGAACACCCAGGTAGTACGTGGGAGCAGCATTACTCGCCGCACCAACGCCACTTTGAATGCAAATCAGAATCATCCCGGTAAATATCCAATATCTTTTCTTACAACTACATTGCCTCTTATTATATTGTTTTGCAAATAGGAGCAGTCACTTGGTAGACAGTTCACGCTACCAACTCATGAATAACGCTGTCCAATCTACTTCCTTAAATCCTTTACACGTAGCTGAACTGGAACGTTTCACCCACATCACTATTGATGTACTAGCAACCAAACTTCATACAGCGGTACATGTAATGTACGTTGCAACATTCACAGGTCTAGTGAAAAAGATTGTAGTATTACCTAGAACACAAGAAACATGCCTTGTTGAAATCTGGCACCCAATTCCTGTAGATGTACCCAACCATATACGAGCACTACAATATTTAAAAGATACAGTAAGATATTTGTGTCACATGTCTTCCACTGACAATTAGTAAATAATATAATTTATTCAGAATTCCATCTATATTGGAACGGATCGTGAGGTATTGCGTATAAATGCTCAACATTGCAAGAGACATGTATCAAAGAGTAGTTGCATCAATGCGATGGATCCGTACTGTGGATGGAATGAGCTTCAGGAAATGTGTACGCCCCCTCCGGATGGAGATCCGCTTGCACGGTTCTGGACGCAGAGTGTAACTTCTTGTCCAATTCTTGATGCTCCAGGTTAGTAGTAAATTAATTCATATACATCCAACAGTATTCATGATTCATGTGAATTATCTTTTAGTGGATGGCGGATGGAGTAGTTGGTCAGACTGGTTTCCGTGTGACCAAAAGAACAGTAGTGACTTTTATTCGGTGGAGCGTGATCAGTGTTTGTGTAGAACTCGACAGTGTAACAATCCAGCACCAAAAAACGGTGGTTCCTCTTGTACGGGGGTGTCAATCACAGTGACTAATTGTACAGTGCACGGCGGCTGGACACCCTGGTCAGCTTGGTCCGCTTGTACACAGACTTGTGGCATGGCAGTGAAAACACGACGTAGAACTTGCGCCAATCCTGCTCCTGCCCATGGGGGAAGAGTATGTGTGGGACAAGATTATTCGGAAATCTATTGCACGAATAGTCCTCCGTGTCCCGCTCCCTTGCAACCGCCGAAAGATGGACAATGGGGCCCTTGGAGCAACTGGGAGGAGTGCTCAGCAACGTGCGGTGGAGGGTACAAAGTGCGCCGACGGAGATGTGATAACCCGCCACCACAGGGCGGTGGTAGAGAATGCCAAGGAAGTCATGTTGACTACGACCAGTGCAATACGGAACCCTGTCCAGAGTATAAGAAGATGAGTCCTTGGTCCCAGTGGCTCATTGCTTCTAATAGTAAGCCATTTTCTTAGACCTGTCGAAAATATCCATATTTTTTCAAATAATTCCTTTACCTTCACATGCAATTCTTGATTTTGTGAACTAGGTTTTTATAATTACTTTTGTATGATGTAATGTTCAAATGAACATCATGTTTAATGGAATAATGCTTTAAAATATGTATTGAGTGACTTGAGTGTTTATTTATGTAGGTTCAAATCTTGCTGACGGATATATTGAGAAACGTTTCCGTTGCTCGTGCCGGGCACCAACACCGGATATTTCCCTAATCAAGGTTAGCATAGCAAAAGAAGAAGAACGTTATTGTCGCAACGATGGTACATGCACTCGACGTGATCAGGAGACGACAGAATTTAAATGGTCAGACTGGAGTAACTGGTCTGATTGTACATCGCCTTGTGGCGGTGGACTCCAGTTCCGAACTCGCCAATGCGATGGCCGTGTAGATGAATGCATGGGCCCCTCGTGCATGTCTCGTAATTGTAATACACACCGGTGTCGGGGTGAATGGAGTTGCTGGACAGAGTGGTCGGCCTGTTCTGTTACATGCGGCATTGGAACGAAACAAAGAAAACGATCTTGTCGTTCTAGAAAGAACAAAGAACTGGCAGGAACAAACTGTGAAGGACCTTCGTTTCAAGAAGAACCATGCGAAATGCCATCTTGTGCATGTAAGTATTACAGTAAAAAACAACAAAAACATACCTTCGTGTATGAACAATAATACATATGATTTCAGCGTTGCTTGGTTGGGAGAACTGGACAAGTTGGTCACTCTGTGATGAAAATAATGAACAACACCGGAAGCGGAAGTGTCGCACATCTAATCCAGGACCACATTTATGCCAAGGAGACACTGTGGAGACGAGAATGTGCTTGCCAAGTCAGTATAACAATGGTAGGTTTCAGAACACCCCGTAAATCGGTCGGTATGATATTTATTTTTATCTTTTCTTTCTTAGATATCAGTGTCATGGGTCAGATAGATAAGAACATTCACTCTGGTTCCATATCTACGGGTGTAGTGTTGGCGTATTGTTTCGCTGGTTTCATCGTAGGCTTGGCGTTCGCATGTTTCTTATTTTTCTTCTACATGCGACGAAAAAGACCAAAAATACCCAGTTCCCCGCATTACCTGCCATCGAAACAGAACCCATACATAACCGTACCACTGCAAGAAATTCCATCCAAGCGACACGCGTATGGATCGCCGTCTAGTAGCAGCAATGGTTCCGTGATCATGCACTGTCCCAGCACAAATGCGGGTACATTAAAACTATATTCAAAGGCAATTGGTGACTATGATACGGCCACTATCAAAAGGAACTCTCACAGTTTAAACAACGGACATAATAGAACTGAGTCTGATGTGTTAGATAAGTACTATTAGAGCTGTAAAATATCACTAACACCGATGCGTTATTGTTAAATAAACATGCCACGACTGTTTTAAAGTTTAAAATTAATCTACTGACATAATTGACGAATAAACAACATGATACAACAGTTGGGCATAAATTGGAAGTAATGTATAAACCTGATCTTATAGGAAATCTGAGACGGAGAATTGGTATGTAATTTAATTACAAATTTATATTCCTAGTACGTGCAAGGGAAGAAATTTGTTGAATTAATATTATTTCCTCAATGTACAGATGCATTTTAGCCATAATTTTGACAGAATATTACGCAATGCTAGTTCTATGTCCCAGATTTCCGAGGACAACGAGTATAAACGTGTATATAATATATTGATTTAAATTATTAATACTTTCTAAAACAGTAACAGGTGAATCAAGAACGTTTTAAATGTTATCTTGTTACTTAGCCATATATAATATTTTTTACTGATATTGTTGCCAAAATGGTGATGTATTTGTGTAACTCAAATTGAGTGTTAGTGTGTACATAGATTGTTTATTCAATATTTGGATTATATTTTTTATTATAAAGATTTTTAACACTATGTTTACTGCAATATTATTTTTTGAACAATTCCTTCCCACAACAAATATTGTAGTTAAATAGTAATATGATATATTTGTTCAAACTAATCACGGAAGACTTTAACGAGAGGTACATCTGTTAATAACAAAACAATAGCGCTATTTTAACGAGAGGAATACAAGTGTCAAAATATTTTGCTGCTTTCACTTCAGTGGTTAGTAAAATGTAAATGTTTCTTCGAATTGTTTATTAATTAGTGGATGTATTACTTCATACTTATTTTGTGTACCATATTGCTTAATTAGAAATGAAGATACCAAGTAGACCTGCACCCCCTGTCCCAGAAGAACAATCATGTCAAAATTTCTATCTTTCAAGGTAAGTTATTTTAAAACCAAGTATTATTATTATAAATAATGCATTTAACAGCTCTACAAGAACTGTAAGACCTGTGCAACTTCCAAAGAAGAAACCCCCTCCAAGGCCACCACCCCCAAAATTGAAAAATCTTTCTTGGTACGAAAAAACACAAAGAATTGGCGAAAGCAGTAGTAGCTCGAGTAATTGCTATGCAGTCTGTAAATCAGCAGAATTTTCTACATCGTTGATTGATTTGAACTCTCCGCCAAAGGAAACTCTATATTTAAATGCTAAACCAAGCAGTAGTAGCTACATGGAAGCTAGTACCTCTTTAGTTAACACAACAAGTGTTAGTTGTTTTGACTTATCAAAAGGCACAACCCACTTGTCAGAACCGCAGAAAGAAAGGACAGTACCAACCATAATACGGGCACAAGTTGCTACGAAAAAGAAAACGAGCAATTTTGAAATAAATGTTGAACGAAAAAATCTCTATTCTGATAACTACTCGCCACCAATGCCTACTATTCCTCCACCGAGCCCACCGAAATATGTAGTCGACTCGATACAAAATGATAAAGTAGTGCCTTATGGAATTGCCTTATATAATTATACAGCCAGTCATAGTGATGATCTGCCGTTACAGGTTAGTGACACATCGTACGCCCACTGAAACTATGACAGTATAAATACTAATATATATGTGTTACAGGTTGATGATGTTGTAGAAATATTGCGTCGTGTAAATGATGAATGGCTGTATGGACGCGTTGGGGACGCAGAGGGAATGTTTCCGGCTAACTTTATTGATATCCAAGTGCCTCTTTCAGACGATGAAGATACTATAGCTACTGCTTTATACGAATTTAATCCGGAAACTACAGAAGACCTGAAACTCGTAGTAAGTAGTAAAACATTCAACGGTGCAGTTATTACTATAAAAATATAATATATATATGAGCTAGCAAGCATAGACTTGTCAGACGATGCAAATGAATGTTAACTAATTTTGTCTTCATTCTGAATGTTACAGCCTGATCAGAAAGTAAGAGTTATAAAACGAGTATCAAAGGACTGGTTGTACGGTGAATCAAATGGCCAATACGGCCAATTCCCAGCAAATTTTATTGATCACATTCCAGGAAAAATTTAATATTGCCTTACACTATATTACATTAATTTTCTTGTCAGAAACAGGGTTATAAATGATTTTCAGAATAACTATTTATTGTATTGTTACTATTGAAACAAAAAAAATTCGAAATGTAACCAGGGTATGTATAGTTTTGTTTGTATTTTAATAATAGTGTTAGTTATATCTAACGAAATAATGGATATTTAAGCTTCACTGGAATTAATTATACCAATTTTAATGTAACCGTATATTGTGTAATTGTTAAAACTTCAGTTAGAAAAATCCACTTGATATGCAATAATCCGTATCTACTAATAGGTTATATGACATTTTCTGAGATTAATAACGCATCACAAAAGGTAAAAACATCTGTTTCAACAAATTTGAGAACAATATTTTAATAAATTTGTGTGTGTTGTATTTTAAATTGTAATAATTGGAAACATATCAGTCACACTTTGTAATTTCTATGGTTCAGTTACTTCTTACATCAGTAAACGTATAGGTAATTATATAGAATCCACTTAGTTTGTAAATTTGATAAAATAATTTGTCCGTAACGTTACTTGTGATATTCTAAAATAATTATATTGTACATATTACGACAATTGCTAAAGCAATCAGATTTACATAACTCGCTCTGTATATTCATTCCAAGTGCCTGGTCTAGTTTTGTAAAATATATTTTTGTCAGTATTAAAAATAATAATAAATTTT
>JAGJTL010000016.1:575259-586336 GCA_022063505.1 Calosoma granatense
TATATATATATTGTTTATTGCTTTTTAGTTTTAACTCACTATATAATTGGAGAATGTTATGCTTGATTCTGTAATTGCTAAATAACTAATGGATTGTGACATTTAATTTAAGCAAGTGAAGTTTTATTGTCAGTGTTGCATACTGTTCAGATAGCATAACATTCAAAAAATGATGTATGTACTTCGCATTGACTTTTTATCTTATTTTATTTTTTTCTTTTTTCAGTGGATGTGTTAAATAATGTTTGCCGTGTATTAGTTATGAACTGGTGTTAATTAGGCTGATAGTATTATCAGATTTCCTTTCTACCTTTATTTTCGATCAGCATTTGTTCATCTAGCTAAATCAGCGTAGTATGTTTATACAAAGAATTCTGTAACAACATAACAGTAAAAATGGTTGGTTGACAGTATTTTTCTTCGTTACCTATGAATCATTGCCAATTTTATTTTTGTTTATACTGTGTGTAGCAAATTGATAATTTAGATTATTTTGCAGACACTCGAAGACATACTTAAAGATAAGTCGATCAGTTTCGAACGCAAAGTACCTACTTTAATTACGTTTTGGCTGCGGCTCCTTGAGCATATTCGCAATCCACAGTCCGTGTCTTTGGAGAAATTTCTAGAAACCGCACAAAGACACACATTAAACTTGGTTCTCCACGGCGATTGGGCCTCGCAGTCCGAAGCACTTAAAAACAGACTGTTCACTGTTGTTGAGGAAGTGGACAGTGCATTGTCAACATGCGAGCAACCCACATCGTCTAATTGTAAGAAACTCATCGAAGTTGTGAAAGATCCGTGGGGCAACAGCACCCTGTGCAAAATACTCAATGACCCTGATAAATGCACGAAGGAAGAAGGTTCGTTTTAAACATCATCATTCTCTGTTTCGTTTTATAAACGTGAAATATATAGTTCATTATACTGTTCTGTATCACTAGTTGTATGTCTGTATAATTTCAGAACTAAAGTACTTTTCATCAGAGCATGGTTACTTAGTCGGGATGCGCCTTAAAAAATTATGTGATTCACATTGCGAGGATCTCGCTTTGCGTCTTGCTAATGCGTGCTTGCGATGTTTACGATTGCCGGAAAGTCAAAACTTTCTAGCGGTCACTACCGAAGATCAGAAACGCTACATACTAGACATTTACATCGCTCTGTTACACAGATACAAACGCACCCATGATATTATTAACGAGGTACGTACAGTCTAGTGCAGCAGCAACTGGATAAATGCCAGACAGTGCGAGTGAATATGTGAATGTGTTACAGTTGAAACGTTTGACACTGGAGGAAGGATTGCAGTTGGTACATCGTTTCACCATTAAGCGCGTAGAATTGTCCCGCGTGTGGAAGCACTGCTCTCGAATTGCAGAATTAGCGGCCCAGTTTTTCATGACAGCAGCAATGACTAGACCGGTAAATGAAATTGGAACCGTACTCACCGAATTGCTGAGTGCATGGGTTGTACTGAACGACAAACTGGAGGGACTCGAAACAATACCAACCATCATCAGAAGAATCATTCAGACAGCTGATTCTGCTGCGCACATTTACATATGCTGCGAGGTGCTCAATAAAAAGGTTAGTGCGTCTTTTATACACACCTACCTAGTTTATTATATCATGAAAACGGTGAATAAATATTCATGGGGCCATTATTTTCTGAACTTGTATCACCTTTCATATTAGATGTACTAGTAATATTCATTTACATGTCAACTTTAGTTGATTGAATTTTTTTGTCAAATGTAAAAATATATTTTTAAATAATGCTTGGTTTAGAAGGAAGCAAAAAATAATAAGTTTGTTACTTATTACATACATAATTGGTTGTTTTATATCTGACATAGTAAAATAAATATTTATTACTATTTCATGATCAATATTATAAATTTCAGTGCATATCATATACGTTACATTTGTATTAATTTTACTACATATTTAGTTGTCGTGGTATCAGCAGCAGTTAGAAACGTTTGTTCTATAATATGTATAAATAAAATATTCTATTCTATTTTATATTTATCACTTTATGTATTAATATGCAATTAGTGTAATCATTGTGATGTCGTCAGACGTGTATTTAATCTTATTATATTTGCGTAATTAGATGAATATTTTATTTATATATATAATGGATTACCACAAAGTTATTGTATAAGCTAATTTTGTATATTTAGTTTTTATATAGTAGTAAATTATGTTTTCCTTTTACAGTTTGGCGAAAAAATTAAATCTTTTACGATAGAGTTATACATTCGGGCTCTCACAACGGACATGAATGAAATGGAGAAACAGAAGTCTCAGTCGGAAGAGGACAAAGTGCAAGAAACATCGAAAAGACTATCAGAGGGATTCCTTTCATTGGCCGATTTACTGCAAGATCATCTTGGTGTTAGTCGCGAATGTGTTCTTACCTCGTTCAGTTTGAATCCTACTCGTGCGTGCATGGAACGAATTGAGACTTTAGCAGTAGCCTGTGGCAAAGTGTCAAATTCAAGCAAGTCGAAATTGTCTTCGTCCTCCGCGGACAGTGCTAATGTTACATTAGACCCGGCTAATACAAGTAATAGCGGAATGGATAGTGGAATATCACTGTTGGATACTGGACAGAATTCAAACAACGTCACCATGTCTGAGGACGGTACAGAGATGGAAGAGGAGGTGACAGAGAATAAAGAACGCACGTTGGACGCACTGATACTTATCAAGGGTGATGCGGTGACAGGTTCGAAGAACTACGATGTATTGTCTACACCTAACCAAGTGCTGGACGCAGAAGCATTGGGTTTGTCCGATCAACTCTGTGATGATTTAGCGGTGGTATTATCCAGTCCGCGCTATCAGTTCCTTAGTTGGGTACTGGACTGGACAGAACTAAAAAGCACATGTGATAAATATTTGATGAACGTAGAGGGGACGCGGAACCACGTTAAAGAGTTAAAATATCTAAACATAGATTACAATCAGTTTAAAAACTGGCCGACTGACGACGAACGCAAACAGTATGGTGGTATCGAGAAGGGCTACGAACAATGGGCCGATCCCGATGCGGACGAGGAAAACAGCAACATGGGTTCGGTATCGGATTATAATATGATGTACGCACAGAGCAACGATTCTGATTGCAGTACGGCAATGCTCCGGGGACGTCGTAGACGTAAAACCGCCCGACGAATATATAGTTCCGAATCGGAGTACGAGTCGATGGATTTTAAAGTGGATAGTCACGGTTCTGACATGGACACGGCATCTCAGGACGCGGATAGTTTAGGCAGCGATGGACTACAGCATGCTTCAAGCAATAAAAAATCTAAACGAAGCGGCAGTTTGTCTCATTTCGCAATGATCATGAACGCGCATAATCAGACAAGTACAGTGCCGAATTACAGTGACGATATGATGTCTATCTTTGCTCGTTTAGAAGAACCGGAAAAACAGTTGACTGTATCGAAACCATCATACGCAAATCCATCGTTACAACCCTTTCTTCTACCCGAGAAACGATCAAGTGATCCGCAAGTGTTACGAAGCCTAAGAATGTACAGAGCAAAGAAGAAAAGCAAAGAAGATTTGCGAAAGGATAAATCTGATAAGAACGAAGATGATATGTCGCCGAGTGAAAATAAATATGCGAAACTGGTGAATTTACCGCACATGAATCCTAGAGTATTGCTGGACCGGCAGGAACTGAACAATATGATAAACAAAGTGAAACAAGAACCTTCAATCAAGCAAAATTTGGAATGTGTCGAGAACAGTAAACCAGTGAAATTTAATATGAATAAGTTAAACATGAATCCTTGTGTTCTCTTAGATAGATATGAAGACATTCAGAATCTATATAAGAAAAATAAACATTCATTGAATAAAAAACCACAGTTATCTGATGCATATAAGGATAGAAAAAGAAGAAAACTCGACGTGTTAGCGGATGTTCCTGGCCTTAACACTCTAGAAATGATACGACCTGCACTAGTTCAACCCACCGTTCAAGTGGTACAGTTATCTACAAATCAGATAGGCAGCCAGCAGATGCGTACCGTGAAACCGCAAGCGAGCAGTTCTAATGCGACCAGTACAATAAACAGTTCAATAACTAGTACGCCAGTTACCGCTCATATCCAACGAGTTGGTCAGCCTCGGCCCCAGGATAACAAAGTATCTCGAACAGAAGATACAGAGAACGAGAATTCAACCGTCTCGATTCCGCTACAGAGTTCAACCACGTCAACTTCGAATAGTTCATCAAATGTAAGTGCCATGATAACAGACACCACCACTACAACAACAACAACATCTAGTAGTACAATAATTGAACCTAGCAAACCCTCTAGCCAACCTACTTCACAAGCTACTCCTACACTAGTCAATATCTTATCCCAACAAATTATCCGACCCGCACAAGCTAACGCCGCCACGAATCGCAGTCCCACGCTCATTAATATCCTGTCACAACAAATCATTCGACCGCCCCTGTCACAGTCCGTTGTGTGTGTATCTACGTCTGGCTTGCAGAACAGCATAATGTCAAACTCCACATCAGTCACCACGACTGTCACGCAAGCGCAAAACAATTTGAAACTAGTGACAACAAGTAGTTCTCAACACCAGATACTGCAACAGTTGTTTAACTCTCAAGGAAAAAACAACAACCAAGTGTTAAAAAACGTGAATCTCGTAACCGGAATAAGCAATACACAATCGTCAGTGGACACCTCACGATTGGTTCAGTTTTTATGCAAAACTGATGGCAAAATGATCCAGTTGACTCCGTATTCGGCAAACTCCAACATAAAAGTACAGCCAATCGATTCAACTAAACTGGTTAAACCTGTGAATAACACGATACCGACGAAACAGGTAACCACACAGTCCATTTCGCCATCACCTGTATCCCCACCTATTTCGGTCAGATCTGGTTACGAGGAGAATTATGCAAAATTTATACAAACATCGGGGAAAACACTACCAACAAAGAGTATCATCAAAGAGACTACTAGTACTAGTAATGAATGTTCCGTCGAACAAGCCAACTCACTACCAAAATTTCAACAAGCTTTCGGCAAAACCGTATACCAGAATAGTAGTACGAACCTGGTAGAGTCCAGTGCAGCTACAGTAACCGCTGTCGCAATAAACAATGCCACGACAAATGTCAATATACACGGCACACTTGGTACATCACCACAGACAACTGGTGTCACATCCACCGCTACTAAACTTGTCAGTACGAACCCGCACCTACAACTGGCGAGCACTACGTTAGTAACTAAGAACAATATCACGGCAACAGCAGCCGCAGCCGCAACGGCGACAGCGACGGCGACTGCTGTGAATGCAATACCAGTAGTGGGCGCAGCGGGCACGAACAAGTCTGCCGTACCACCGGTTGGCGTGCAAGCAATACAAGGTGGTGTCATTTATACCAGGCAAGTTCCAGTATCGCTGGCAGTGACAGCAGGACAAACTATAAACTTAATTTCCAATGCTTCTGTCGCACAGACCGCAGTTGGTAGGAACCAGGTGTTCAGAATCACGTCGGCATCCGGTGAACAAATGAATCTCGTTAAAGATACGGTGATTCGCAGTAAAATGAGTGCGTTACTAGCTGCCGCTTTGCAATCGGGCCTACCGACCAGAAGCGCACCAGCCAATGTCGTGACAGGCATAACCACGACGAAAACAACAACGAGCAGTAGTTCCTCGCCCAGCACCACTGAAACAGCTGCTTTCACACCCAGCCAAAACGAAACTGTAGTGGAAGCTGAAGTGTGCGATGTGGACAGTAGTTCCAACGATAGTACAAACCACCACACCAACACACAAAACACAGGTACCACATCAACGCTGGTGACACCTATGCGAATAACATTGCCTATGATGCAACGGGCGCCAGGACCCAATGGCATCCAGGGCACTCGCATAGTTCGACCTGTGCTCCAGATACCAGGCAGTATGATCCGAGGAGCTACGGCTGTGAGACAACAAGTGATTCTAGCATCAGCTCAGCCAGTACCAGTGGCTAGTACAAGTACACGAACACCCCAGTCACAGTCCGTGTCAATCGGAGAGCCACTAATGTCTCACAGTAATATGGAACCGTTGGTTAGTTCAACGACATTAGAGCAACTGAGAGAATTCGACCTTGTACTGGAACAAGTAAAGGAAAGGAGCACGGTGCAACCACAGACACCGACTAGATCTCAGACACA
This sequence comes from Calosoma granatense, assembly GCA_022063505.1. Lineage (NCBI taxonomy): Eukaryota > Metazoa > Arthropoda > Insecta > Coleoptera > Carabidae > Calosoma > Calosoma granatense. The sequence goes on from JAGJTL010000016.1 coordinate 581,487, forward strand.
ATCACAGCCAGTACATACGGCCGCAGAGAAACCAACAACCAGTATTATAAATCAAACATCAGACTTGCAAGAAGCCGTGCCTGGTGTGAGTGTGTCGTACATGAATCAGTCGCCAGTAACACAGAAAGTGTCACCGTGTGCATCTGTGGTAGTCGTTACTAGTTACTGTAATATACAACCTGCTGCATCACCTGCACTCAGTGTTACCTCGCAGAGTAGCTCAAGTCCATGTGTGACACCTGCACCATCGTCCTCTGGTTCCATCGGTAAAACACTTCCGAAAACTAGTGCAAAAAGTCCCAAGTCTAAAACGGTCAAGGCCACAACAACGCACGTATCCAAAGCATCGCCTGTGCCGAAACCCCAGCAGAAACCCCAAGAAGACGAACAAACAACCCAGAGGATCTTCGATATTCTCGCCGAGTATGCAGAACAATTAAGAAACTCACCGGATCTAAATAATAAGCCAGCACCGAGACGCCGTTCGAACCCACCGACAAATCCTAGTCAAAATTCCAAACGAAAAAAGAACTCCGGAACGAAGAAAACTATGAACAGTCATTGTAATTCTGTAGTGTCAGATCTAAGTCCCGGAGCGGATGATCCACGTACAATCGGCAGTGAAGATAGTTCCTGTGGTATTGTACAGATATCTGTGCAGGACTCACCATCGCAAGGTGCTCCGAGCACTGAAGACCATCAGTCTACGCAAGGTTCCTCAGATTTCTCTAGTATTCGTACAGCCCAAACCGAATCTAGTGATGGTACAGCCGAAGTTTTAGAGAATCAATTACCAACGTCCGGCAGACAATTCATATTCACAGACACTAACACAAATCAGTCCCGGAATGTAATTATCGCTGATTCGACAGTAAACGAAGCTCTAGGAAAGATCTCTAATACAGCTGCAGTGATTGTTCCCGCCAACTATATAGCTGTTGTATCGGGAAACAGCAAAATATTAGCAACAGTACCTGCACGCTCCGGTTCCAACATGTTACTCTTTCAGAGTTTTGTGAACCAAGCGAGAAAGCCGGTCACAACGCAACAAAATGTGAAATCGATCAAATATTCCACAATCCAGCCGATACAAGGAATTTCCTCGCAAACGCTAAGTGGTGTGAGTGTTCAGCCACCGGTTGTCTTGTCAGCAGGTAATGATACTAACGCATTAACGCAGACGATCTCATTAAAGAATATAAGCAGTGATAATTCTGCGACGAGCGAAAGTGATAGTATTCCTGCAACTAGTGACTTGTTATTAAATGTCAGTGCAACCGGTGACATAACACCAATGACTCCGCTATCTTCAGAAATTTCGTTAGACAAAATGACAAAATTGGATGAATCAGCGCACAGGAGTTCATCGCCAGTCGGTTCACATCTGAGTAACTGTGAAAATGGTGTTACCCAGCTGGATCGTGCAATTAAAGTTCTACCAATGTGTTCCGATTCCATATTAGCAGAAGACTGTGAAACGAAAGCCAGCGATAACTCACAAAGCAGCGTGGTAACACAGAACTCAGCATTCACCTTGAATTTCACTAGTAAATCATCATCTACCGTACTTAGTCATACAGTATCTCAGTCGCCCGTTATTGAAAAGACGATGACCACAATTCAAGATTCACACCAAAAACATAACTCACACTCAAGTCTTCCTGCACACGGAGAAAAGTCTCAGCATTCGGTCAGCATTCGTTCCGTCATTGAGAGTCAGACCACTAGCAAAAGTATTACAACCACTAATGATATTTCATTTCCGCAGATGGATTGTACAACTAGCGTAGATCATTTCACGAAAGGTAAGTACCACTTGGCCTAACGAGCAGCGACCAGGGCCGGATACACTGAAAATGAGGCCTGTTAGAACTATGTTTATTTTGTAATTTTAATAATTATATTTTCTTTTGTAATTAAACGTTTCCAGAATTTTTTTGTTTTATTATAAAAATACAATTATATAATGATTAATATTCAAAACAAGTATACATTTTTTTCTTTACCTTTTACTAATACAACCCATTAATACCATAATATTGCACATGCATTGATAAATGATATATCTAAATCCGGCCCTGATATATAACACGTATCCTTGGTTCCTCATAGTACACCCCTGTATTTATTTTCCAGTCTATACTGGAGATAAGAAAATACAATCAAACACAAATGGACCGATGTTGGGTCAGACTGAGTCCGGAGTTAATCGTGATGTTATTATCACCGACTCCAGTAAAGAGATTGTTCATGAAAAGGTGTGTATGGGTCCGACAATTAGATGTTGTGTGCCTTTATACTGAGTTCCATACATCCATGTGGGTATGTGTTTCTGCACGCGTGTGTTACAGGGGAGCAGAGACGAATTGGACGACACGTCGTCCATATCTACATATACCAAACAGAAAAAGATTCAAGGTAACCAGAGGGCTGCGAAGGAACTCCACCAGGTGCAGCAACGGAAACAAGCTGCCCTGGAAAGAGAATTGCATCTGCAGAAGTCTCTGTCAGAGGAATGCGAAGACTTGGGCGTAGATGAACCTAGTACAAGCGACTTATTTCCAGAAGCGGATTTACTATTCGACAGTAACAATTCACCATCGTTCGATCAGTTATCGCAAGATGCTGATAAACGATACACTTCCACTGATTTCCAAATGGAGACCTCGTGTAGCAGTAACGATGAAGACTATAAGAAATCGTTATCCGATAAGTGTCTGAAAGACGGCAGAGTTCTGAACAATACATTTCTCATCGAACCACATGGATCAAACAGCAATATTATTAAGAAAGAACAAACAGTAACGGCTAATACCTCGTGCAAAGTAGAACAATCGCCTTCACTGTCGCAGAAACCTGATGGAAGTCATCATTCGTCAGAGTTGATGCCGAAACTTAACCAAAATCAGCAGCAGAAGAAAGAACCCACCATTACGTTGTTCAGTGACGAAGACAATTCCAACTCGACTCTTAGGACTGATCTACTATTCGGTAACTTGGACTATCCGACAACTGAAGTGGAATTCGATTATGATGAAAGGTCAAAAATGCGACAGATGACAAATTGCTCAAAGGATGGAATTACACTTCAAAGTAGTACAAGCAATTATTCGGTTTCTTCGTATGACGAACACACACTGTTGACCACATGCGCATCAATTATGGAAGTATGTTCACCAATACATTACGACATACATTCGGACTCACCGCCACCAATTCACAAGTACAAATACAAATATTGCAATCGAAAAAAACTAATAAACATGCAAAACTCGGCGGACGCTAAGTCAACGGAAAAACTAGAAAATTCGTGGCACGATAATTCGGATGTCATTGAGGTGTTGAGCAGTGAAGATGATAGCAGTGGCAGTGCGACACCGGAGCGTGCCAAAAGTCCCACATCCGGTAGTCCAAGTCCAACTAGTAGCGACAGGAAACGAACAACAAGTCCTACCTGGGACGACGAAGAACATGACGATGAGGAGGACGACGATGACAGCAGTAATCCGGGCAGTAATTATAAAAGCATCTACAATACGAACAAAATACTGAAATTGTCCGTTGGTAAATTAGTTGAACCAATCACATGTTCTAATCAACACCAACAGAAATCATCGACCAAGATTCGTAAGGTAGTGACGGAGTGCACTTTGAATTCGTCGATGGTGAATTCTGCACCGCCGTCACCGCTGTGCACGTCCGATAGTGAATTGGGCGCGTTTGGAATCGGTCGCGGAACTCGTCGGTCCACACAACGTGCAAAGAAGAACTGTCCGTGTTGTACGTCACCTGAGAAACCAAAGAAACGAAGCGCCAGCAGTATAAAAAAGCATCTAGCCAAGGGACAATTCAATAAGAAAAGATAGTTTTATATCTTCAGATAGATATTACTACGATGATTTCACTCCGCTCTAAAACGTGTTTCATTGAAATTCCATATAAATAAACAAGTGTAGCATACGGAATGTGTGAGATAGGCGTAGTGGAGACGGACGAGCGAGCGAGCGAGCGTCATTGTTGTGTTATTTGTAACGGACGGTTATTATGATCGATGATACACTGTCGAGCGATGAGCGGGATACTATTGATTGATGAAGAAAGTGATATATTTAGAGAAACTATTATTAATAATATAAATAACATTTCTTTGTTAGTTGTTTATTTTGTAATTTTTCATTTGAATATCGTAATGAGTTTTGTTTTGACTTCTAGTCGTGAGAGAATAACTAGCATGCTATGTGGGGATTAGTGTGAGCAGCGTAAGTTAATTAATCCTCCGCAATTGAGCTGCACTTTAGTACAAATATGTATATTTAATTAATTATTATCTTGAACTATTAGTTCCATTTACATTGATCAGCGATTGAATCCTTGATGAAAAACTAATTGATACTGATTATCAGAAAATCAACAATACTGTACTATATAAAATAATCGTTGCATTTCCTTAATGATTATTCTAATTAGCTCTTGTCATTCGAGTATTATATTACTTTGTTGATGGTCGAGCACATTGTACGTTACAAAATGCCAATGTTGTATAGTATTTGCTACATTATTCAAATTTTCTTTGTAAGATATAATGCTATTGATATGTACATTTTCACGAGTATGTTTTATATAACAAAAGTAAGTAATAATTGATAATAGAGAGAGAGGACGATGATAAATAAAATATTGTAGATGTACATACAGAATAATATACTCTTGAACTGTGCGAACTTGATTCATTTCAATCATACGATGAATCATGTTTGTTGCATTTCTCATTGGTCAGTGCCAGTCTCTCAATCTCAATATTATTATTTCACATTTGGTCAATCAGTAAACATTGTATAAAAACAAAACAG
>JAGJTL010000016.1:611888-622508 GCA_022063505.1 Calosoma granatense
CGTAATTTTTCGTAACAATTCTTCTTCTTCATCAAGAATAATTTCAAATTCTAAGTTAAAGTACAAATACTTGTACTTGGATTTATAAATACTTTTCAAAATCAAAGTAATTGTATTTAAGTACATTTTTAACAAAGTACTTGTATTTAAATTCATTTTTTGTACTTGCGCCCAGCTCTGATGTGTAGGGCAATATAAAGTAAATGATTAAATATGTATAATGATAAGTACATTTTACGTCATAATAAGTAATAGAAAAACAATTATTCAAAATATATACTTTATTTACAAAGTATGTTTTTAAGAGTATAATATAAAAAATACATGCACATATCAAATACTATAAATTATGTGTATGATAATATAATATTAAACGAAACATAATTATATTATTTTGAAGTTTAGTACAGATGCCAGATGGAATCATTTGAAATTGTGTATACATATATTTTGTACAGAACTAATGCATGTTCTCCAATTATGTGGATATTTTATAATCACAGATGTAATTTAGCATATTTCGTTTACTTTAATTGATTTGTACCAAGTTTATAATAGTAATTATCAGTGGCTTTCAAGATATTTTAGAAGCAAGGAACCAAGAAACTCCAATAATAGATGTTCTTGTGCAAACTGATGTAAAAATTTTTAAATTTTTCAGTTTTTAATGATTTACATTTTGCAAACTTTAAAATAAGTGCCATTTCATTGGCGTTCGAAAATAATGATCAGAAAACAATGTATTACACCGGTTTCAATGTTAAATTGTTCATGATTGTTCTTCACTTTACGGAATGATTTCTAATACGTCATTATAATAATAAAAATATAATTATTATAAATTCTGGTACAATGCAGTCTTTTGAATTTCCTAACTGTCAGTAATTTCTATTCCGTTTTCTTCATCACAGTACAACTAAAACAAATGAGCATAACAATAATAAATAAACACATATATAAATAATTAACTTCCTACCTTAACCAATCGTTTTCAAATTGAGTTATATACATAAATCAGCTTACTATAACCACACAATTCACAAATGTCAACGAATCCATACCTAAAACATTAATACATTTAAAAAATCATTATACCTTCCATAGGCTGAATATATTAATTTTACTACCATACGTACCTGTCCGAAGGTTCAATTATATCAGAAAAAATTATTCTGTCACAGACGATATCATAATAAATATATTTTTACACAAATATTAACATTTGTGTCTTAAGGCAAAATGCAATGCGTGCCATATGACTTTTTGCTCTGACGTCACTTGGTCACGTGTTTTAAACTGCTGTATAACCACAGTAGCGTATGTGCTGCCCCCACAACACTAGTACTAAATTACATGTGTCACCGTATTGTCAAATACAGAATACGTACTAAATGTGAAACGTTTAAATATTAACAAATATCAGAGTAGAAGACTATGGACATATTGTTTGTTATTATTACTTGAGTATATTTTAGTCCAAACAAAATGAGTATTTCAAGAAATACGTCACCTTTGCCATTACCAGTTATCCACAATATATCTGCTTCTAACAAGCGATATAAATATTTAAGACGAATAATAATGTTTAAACAAATGGATTTCGAATTTGCTCTGTGGCAATTATTTTATTTATTTACAGCACCACAAAAAGTATATAGAAATTTTCATTATAGGAAACGTAAGTAAGAACTGCACCGTTTAGGTTTATTACTAACAATTGATCTTTACAGAAACAAAGTCACAATTTGCAAGAGATGATCCAGCGTTCCTTGTACTTTTAGGAGGTTGTCTATGCAGTATGTAATTTAAAGCAACTTTACCATATACCTGTCTGTAATTAATATATTTCAGTTTCCTCCGTTGGATTTGCAATAATATTAGGTCTGGGATTTTGGCAGTTTATACGTTTTCTATTATACGTAATATTTGTAGACTGCATTGGAGCAGGTCTGTTAGTAGCGACATTTTTCTGGTAATATTGTATGATCTCTGTTTGTTTCCATAAATAATGTAAATTTTTACAGGTACGTAACTAATCGATATTTTCGAGTTAGATCAGGTGAAAATCAAGATGTAGAATGGGGTTATACATTTGATGTACACTTGAATGCATTCTTTCCACCACTTATCATCTTACATGGCTGTCAACTATTTATTTATAATGGTTAGTAATGATATTTATTAATTAATTTATATTTAATACATTATTATTTCAGGGTTAATCAGTAATGATTGGTTCATTTCGAGATTTCTAGGAAATACATTTTGGTTAATTGCTGTAACTTATTATGTATATATCACTTTCCTGGGATATAGCTGTAAGTATGCTGCAGTTATGTTAGTAATTTTTTTTTTCAATATTAAAAGTATCGGGTTGTTATCGATGTGTAGTGATTAGTCGTAAAAAGTATTAAGCTGTTGGGTTACGTATCAAATATTTAATCTTTGTAATGTTTCATGGTTAATGCAAAATTGTAGATTTAGTTTATACACATTTTAATTGTGAACTGTTTTCAGCATTGCCGATACTACAAAGAACACATCTTACTCTTATACCTATACCATTTGTGGTATTAATATACGTTGTTACCTTGGTAACAGGTTGGAACATCAGTAAAACCGTTATGGAATTTTATCGTCATAGAGTTGTGTAAAACAACAAAGAACTCATTTTCCAAATGTATCAGTACTGCATAATAATTAATATTATATGTAAAAATAAATATGCTAGGTGTCTGTTTTGTGTTTTATACCAAATATAATCTGTTTTACGTAGCGATATTACGTTTCACATTAATTTTTGGGTAAAATGTACCCACAAATATATGAAAATTAATAAAAAAATTAAAGTACATAATATGTCTAAGTAAAAAAAATTTTGACATGCAAAACAAACCCCGGGTGTATACCGAATGTATCTGTGAGTTATGCTGCATAGAGCATGCTATTTTTACATAGCAATATTACATTACGTAATTACAAAAAATGTGTAAAATTCAAGTATATCTTATGAATATTATATAGTCGTGAAAGAATTCATAATAACTGACATTTTCACAAAATATATAGCTGTAAAGAACCAAGTATGTTAAACGGTATAAATTCGCTGATTTTATTAACAGCTATCTAATATTTTGTGAATATGTCGAAGTTATTATGTTTCTTTGTCCTTATTTCCTATGTATTACAAAGTAATCGAATACCCCCTCCCCCCCGCCGACCCAGGGTATATTTAATGTCTAATGTAGTCATAATATAATATAATGACAGACTTATTTAGTTATTGCTTTATTGATTAAATGTTTTGTACACTTAGTTCGTATTTTTTTTACTTTCCTCGCAACTACTTTAAGTATCTGTTATGTTTATTTTCTTGTTTTCTTCCACAGCTGAGTATATAAAGATATTAAGTATAAACAGTACATTTTATGTTGACTTTCTGAGTCCGGCTTGCTCCTGTATTGCGCAAAGCCACCTCCAAGTGGTGATCTTTCATTTGTTTTGGTTTCTGTTCACGTGGTTAAAAGATCTGTCATCAAATAATTTAATGCCAGTAACACAACATTAGACTCATTTCTATTATGTAACAATTTGTTTCTCTGCATTTTTTTGTTATAGGTAGTTAAGGTAATATTTTTTCAATTTGAAGAATACTAAATTTTGAACACTTGCCTCGATATTCTGTGGACATCCCGTATATGCAATAGATCGGAGATGTCATGGGAAAGTGTACAGAATTACCATATATACACCCACTTAAAAGTCCAAGCACTTTCTTCGATATTGTCTGTAAATTTAGGTCAAGACGTTACTAATGCTTTCAGTTCTTGTTCCGTTGTTGGCAGTGTTGTGTGTAAGTGTTTCATCCCAGTAAGAGTGAAAATGTGGTCAGCATGGATAGCCTCTTGGTTCGGTAAATATAACATTATTTCTTCTTATATTATTTTTACTAGTGCAATAGTTAACAAAGCGATGTTTAATGTCTAAATCAATTTGTTTTATTAGTTAATTATTTGACCGGTAAAATCATAATTTGAAATAAGTTTAACTTCGCGCAAAAATGAGATATGTAATATAATAAGTGATATAATTTGGCATTTGTGTTATTTTTATATTACGTTATATGACAAAAATAAAATATAGAATACAATATTTGCAAGTGTATTGTTTTATAAATATGAAATATAGCTAAAATAAATTATCAGAAATACCTGCGAGATCGCACAAAAGTGACGAGCGCGATTATATTCTCCGCGTGATTTCTATATATTGTTGTATTTTGCACATGAACAAAATACGGAAAAACGCGGCTACAAATCTGAATGACAGTTATTTATATGGCAAATAGAATATATCAATAGTGGAAAGTTACAACAACGGAAGAAATTTATAAAAACAAAAACAGGCATGTTGAAATTTGTCAATGCAGTAAACAAGTAAACATCTATCTTTGTACTTTCCCATTCATTGAGAAAGATCCGGGTGTCACACAGCGCATTTCGTCTGCATACTGGAAAATCCACCGTGATTTCATTTCTTGCTCAACAATGATTACGAGAAACCTAAAAGTATATCTTCCATATTAATATTATAATTAACTATTACAATAAGAATATGTAATTATATACATATATGTTATATAGTATAATTATAATATAGCATATATGTAATGCATTAAGTTTCAAATCTGTAATTTATATTGTAGTTAGCGTAGTTTAAAGTACCAAATATACAAATATTATAGCCGTCCTACCTTCTTTAGACAATATTTTACTTATTTATTCTAAAATAACGGATTTTGCACTTCCACTGTTATACACATTTTTTCAGACAAATTAAAAATGCATAATTTAAAAATTGTTAAACAAGTAATTAATAGACCGCTAAGAATATAACGAGCAAACATGAAATGGTAATTAAACATGACATTAATATCAGAGTTAATTAATCATGAATGATATATTGAATATTTTTGACAATATGAAAATAATTTAGCAGTTAAATATGCATGACAGACGAATAATATTATCAAATGATATCTGATTGGTTTTTGTTAGGATTTTAACAAATGATCTGTGATACAGTAATCAACAAGTAGAATCCTTGACATCTATACCTTCAATTATCGTTCGACCTTGACTTGATCTGAGGAAAGCCTACACTTTCTCATCTGACTTGTTACCATCGACAGTACTTTTACTTTCACGAATGAAAAGCCCGGTTTATAATAAGGGAAACGCAACGCCGCAACGAACAAACACGGCTATATATATATGCACTGATTGGTTAGAAAGAATATAAAGCATAATTTCGCTTGTGTCATGATGATGTTTTAAAATATGTATACCGGGTGTAGAATTATTTTATGCAATATAGGAAATAAAAAATGTATGATTTTCAAATAGTAATTACTGCTAATTGTTAAATTTAAAAAATATTGTTTTTGCATATTATGCAATAAATTTAATATATACATCGAATAAAAGTGAAATAAAAAAATTTAAAAATGTGTGCAAGTTGTATATTTTTTGTATTATAAAATATTCATAGCTACTATTTAATAAAAAAAAACAGATTTTATTTCTTTAATATCTTGTGACAGTAAGATATTTTAACAACAATTTTAGACTCACTTGCATTAAAATAATTCTACACCCGGCATAGACTAGCATATATGTATATTTGTCTATTTAAATATGTTTAATGCAATATTGAAATTAGTATACGATATTACACTGTTATAATTTTGAAAAGAAAGTATTATTGCACTTTACTTTTGTGTGCAGTGTCACTGCGAATATTATTAAGTATGTAGAGTAATACGAATTTATAGACCGAAAAAATGTATTTATAACAATGTAATTATATTTCATGGTCTCAATTTAATTTACTCAGAATTTAATTTTATTGTTAGCAGAAAAGTTTTAAATGATGATTTGTTTTTATTTCTTTTCAGGATACTTCATACTTACTAATTTGCTTCCCTACTCCATAGGATTTAATCCTTATGAAACACAGAGGTACAGAGGTAAGTGTTAAATAATGAATAGAAAATATGCACTAAAAATTGAATGGGAAATTTTAAAATATAAATTAAAAGAAAATGATTTTTAATTATTAATAACGAAACACTTCATTATAAAATATAATTAAATGAAATACTATGAAATCCTATCATCTCAAAATCGCAAGAGACAGCGAAATTGTTTTGACTTAGAGGATTATTTTTATTGTGAAAGATGTAAATGCATACATTGTTTCGTTAACAGACTGGATGCTATGGTAGAAATGTAGAATATTTTACCAAATGAGGAGATGAAGATAGAGAGATTTCATTGTATGTTTATCTTAATATCGCAGATGTATATCAAGAACCAAGATGGAATCCTGAGTATTCATTTGAAAGACCACAATATGCTACAGTAAAACAAGAAAATATACAAGAGAGACAAAATGTCGGAAATGAAAATGAGTCAGGCCGATATCTAAATCCACAGACTCTCTTTACTTTATCTGAGACAATAGGCGCAGTAAATACTGTCGGCCGATATCTGGTAAATATAACACGTGATGGCAGAGACTCTCCCGTTACACAGGAAGATATTCCAAGCGCGATTTATACAATCAGTAAGAATGTGTTAGGAAGAAATGTAACTGATACAATAGCACCACTCGTTAGAGAAGCTCTGCCAGTGTTTTCTCCTAGACCTACGACTGCTAAGCCAGAAATATTATCTAAGGTCACTACTGTAACAAATACAAATACAGATTTAAAGAACTGTGTCACACCAAACGGATATCCCGGGTAAGAAATGATGTACACCTAGACGCATTCCTTTCATTTATAATTCTGCTCCAAATAAATATATAAATACAACTCTTTTATTAGGTACTGCGATGATTTAAGTGAATGCCCTCAACTTCTACTAAATCTCAACATCTTACGTCAATCTATTTGTTTTAAAAGTTTGTTTGTACCTGGAGTTTGCTGCCCGAGACGTACTCCTGTAGAATCATCTGGTAAACCAACAAAACTAAAACCAGTACAAGCATCTTTCATACCCAAACCGACCACTACTGTCAAACCTACAACTACAGTTTCAACCACGACCGCTAAAATTGACACTACAATATCACCACCGATTTCATTACCTCCACTTATTGTTGATCCATTAGGTTTGTAGTTATACTTTGCATATATGTACATATGTAAATGTATATAATTTTAATTAAGCGGCTCTGGATAATATCGTAATTATCAACCTGTTTCCAGATTGTGGTCAACCAGAAAATACAAAATTCCGTGTGGTAGGTGGGGATGAAGTAGATCCCGGAAGTTGGCCGTGGATGGCTGCTATATTTTTGCATGGACAACGCCGAACTGAATTTTGGTGTGGAGGATCCTTAATTACTTCTAGACATGTATTAACTGCAGCACATTGTACGAAAGATACAAAACAAAGGCCGTAAGTAACAATATTACTGTAATTAAATTGAAGAATCACGTTTGTGTACAAGTTAAAAAAGAAAGGGTTTAAACAAGGATGTGTGACTTTCTAGATTTATGCCACGTCAGTTTACCGTCCGTTTAGGAGACACTGACCTTTATCGTGACGATGAACCATCATCGCCCACAACGTACAGTGTTGTAGATGTAAAGGCACACCCAGATTTTAACCGTGTAGGATTCTATAATGACATTGCCATTTTGAAATTGGATAAACCAGTCAGAAAATCTAAGTATGTGATACCGCTTTGTTTGCCGAACAAACAGGTACTCAACGAAAATTTCGTAGGAAGAAGCGCTACCGTAGTTGGTTGGGGATCAACGTATTACGGTTAGTATAATGACGGGTATTTAATTACCATTTAGTAATTATTAAAAATACATAGGTGGCAAAGAAAGTAAAGTGCAGCGGCAAGCAGTACTGCCAATATGGCGAAATGAAGACTGTGATCAGGCATACTTTCAGCCTATTACTTTTAATTTCATATGCGCTGGATATGTACGAGGTGGAATTGATGCATGTCAGGTAACGATTTCTTATTTTACGCAAGCTCTTTTATCTTATTATAGTAATAATAAACAAATATATATGTGAAATATGTATATCCTGCAGGGTGACTCAGGGGGACCTCTAATGTTGCACTGGAACAGTCGTTGGATGCAAGTGGGAGTGGTTTCCTTTGGAAACAAGTGTGGCGAACCTGGTTATCCAGGAATATATACTAGAGTTACCGAATATGTAGACTGGATAGAAAAGAATACAAGAATATGAGCCAGAACTTAATATTACCTATTAACTTATAAATAGTTGTGTATATTTTTAACTTATTAAACACTTTTATATTTATATTTTTAGTTTACTTGTCTGACCAGCTCGTGAATATTATATTAATTCGCGTTTAATTTCCAGATAAAGTACATATACAATACACACACATGTATTTTTTAAAATCAGACTGTATTTGAAAACATATCAACTAAATCGTTTCCAAAAGTACTTAAAAATAAAAATGAAAAAATACCAATTAACATATGAAAATGTAATTGTACTGTAATATGCGAATGAGAAATTTTACAGCAATGAATGTCACAATGTAGCTATCTATTATTTTTATAAAAACAAGTACAAATCATATAGTTTATAGTTCATCTTTATCGTCTAATTCGACGTCAGACAAATCGATGTCATCTTCTACTGGAAGTTCACCATCTTTACCGTCCCACGGTTCAGTCGTTACTATCTTTGGAATGTCGGCACCCTTGATTGGTGCTGTATTACCTCGACCGTACGAAATATCTCTGTTTCAACATACATTATTAGTTCAATGTCAACAAAGAAATGAATCAGAAACATACCTTAAGAATTCATTAATGCCATCTTGAGAGAATGATCCTCTCAGCAATGAATATTTCATTCTCTTTATATTAATAACAGCCATAGCAGGGTAGCCAAATCCACCGATGTCAAGAGCTGATTCCAAATCATTTTGGCTGCTAGCCTCAAACCAGGTCCACCTAATTATATAACAAATAAATAAATAAATAAATATATATATATATGAAGAAACGCTAAAGTACAAAAGTATATTTCGTAACGTACCCCCACATCTTCTTCTTGTATTTTTCTGCCATATTCTTCAAAATAGCAAGATAGTCATTTCGACATTCACTCTGGCAGTCCAAAATGTGCGGCAAGACTGACACAACACACAATGGTTTTTGATCACACGCATTCTTAAAAGAATCATCATCCGTGATCTAGCAACAAATAATTGATAAACATTATAAAATCAAAACAAAATATATACGTTTAGCTGTACCTGTATTACGTCAGGAGCTGGAATATTTTCAGCAAGTTGTTCTAGCGCCCACTGTACGATATCATTACCTGTACGGCCGCCATTATAGTCAGACACAGAGCTACGGTCCTTCTTGCCAGGAGCGAATACTTTAATTGTAGGATATCCTTGGATTTCATATTGCCTGGCTTTAACAGTATGAACTGTTGCATCGAGAGCACCAAGTTTTATCTATGAAAAAGAAACATATTACAAATTCAACAAGTGTGTTACAAGAAAGATAACGTTATCTTACTTTTCCTTTCAACTGTGTAGCTGCATCAGCCCAGTGAGGCGCTAAATTCTTGCAATGTCCGCACCATGGGGCAAAGAACTCTACTAACCACATATCCTCGGAATCCATGACTAACTTATCAAAGTTACTATCTGTAAGTTCAATTACATCTTTCGAATCGCCCTGAAAATGTATACAGTGAGTTTAGATATATGATATAGAAGTAATAATAAGATATTTACTTTTGAATCGGAAGAACTCTTTCCTGAGAGTTGTGCGGTTACTTTACTGCGAGCTGCTGATAGGGCAGCATCTACCAGTCCTTGAGCTGTGCGTGCTCCGTTGTAGTCATCAGGCTTGTTTTTGTTTGCACCGAATATTTTAATCGTTGGATAACCTTTAACGCCATAGCGCCCACTAAGGGATTTATGTTCATCAGCGTTTACAGATCCTACTTTCACAACTCCCTGCAATACAAATTTGTTTATATCTGATCTTTAAGAACAACAAAATTCATATTACTTTCAGTGCTTTCGCCGCTTTTGTGTATTCCGGTACCAGCTGCTGACAGTGTCCACACCATGGTGCATAGAATTCCACAATCCACACTTCATCACTTTGAATAACTTTGTTATCAAAATTATTTGGTGTTAAATCTACTACATTTGATGTAGATGGATATAAAGCTAAACTTTCGGCACACAGAATACTAACAACTAAAACACAAAAATATTGAGTAGTGTAAATTACTTGTGATGAAATGAAGATATAACTTACAAAGAAATAATATCATCTTTAAAATTTTCTTTTAATTTAATATAAACGACAACGCCACCGTTATTATTGGTACTTCAACTAAAATCTAAACATTCTCGAATTTTATTCTGTACTGGCAAGCTCTTCTCTCGTGGTGCAATTTGATTGGCTCAAACACTGTCAAACTGGATAACGTGAGTGTATACTACATTTCTGGCGTGACGATAGTTGCAGAAGCGCGCATGTTTGAATTTTAGATTGATTTCGGTGTTTACAATCAGTAT
>JAGJTL010000016.1:687178-706800 GCA_022063505.1 Calosoma granatense
ATATGGAAAATATCTGACAATACAATTTGAGGTTATCATTAAATTAACATGTGTATATATCCCGTATGCATACAGACCTACTATACAATTACCCATATAGGTGCCTGTATGTAATAAATTAGTCAACTTGAAAGCTATATTAGAAAGTAACACAAATTAAATATCGCAGTTACACATTCATAAACATTATTAACACTGAATAAATCAATTTTAAATGATTTTCCAATGATATTAAATTATATACTACCAATATATTCACTGATTATTTTCGAGCGTTTTGTATTTTGGATATTAATTAATTTGAAATATCTGTTTGCTGATTATTTGGATTGCAGTAAGGTATCATTGTGTGTGTGTTTTTTGAAATACTATCTTGTTCATATTTTTCCAAATAAATATTGATGTAATTGAATAATTTTCACTTTTATTATTTATAATTTTAAAATGAACAATGCATTTACATGTGAATAAAAAGAAATTCAGTGCTACTGTTAAATGAAACCGAGAACTAACTTGCATAGGAAACTAGCACAGCAGAATAACAAATTCACTTGTTTCATCCGATGTATTTACACAACAATTTTGACTGAATGTAATGAGTGCACACTGGAACAGTATTTTATTATTATTATTTATTTATATTGAACCTAGATTTTCCAAATTATTAATCTACCAAGGTTAGGTGTAGTGTAGTGCGGAATTTATCCTGTCTTATTCAGTTTCTAAAGATACTAATTAACGATTATTTAATTACCATTGTTAATTTATAAACTATTCGAGAGGACATGTTATGCATTTTAAACACTCATATATGAATTTTGTAGCTAAATGTTTATGATAATATAAAACTAAACATTAAATTATACTGTATGCCTAATTACTAATATGTGATCTACAATACATGTTATTCCGGTGGTAATACTTAAAATTGAGTTGATTGTTCTGAAAGGTGTACTAAAATAATTTTATAGCAGTATATTGAACAGTATTCCCAATGAAAACCTATATGTATCAGTATGTGTATATTGTATACAGCGTTGGAAATTGTCCTGGGAAATTCTGATTGCATTTGTTTTGTTTCTGTATAAACATATATTCTCATATTATGTTTTTGCTTGTTTTTGCAGTTCAATGAGCTCTATTCATTCCATATAATTGTAGATTATATTATCTTTAGATTGTAGTACAATCGTATCAGTATAGTAACGATGAATAACTCAATTTGAGAAGGTAAGAAATGTTATTACCTTTGTGCGATAAGCTATTGTTCACTGTGTATGTAGCATGTCAGAACTGAGTTCCGAGTAATAAGATTTTAATGTGAAATAGTTCTCATTCATATTCTCCGTAACATATGTGCAGTGTCGACCTTTAAGATATTAATCATACATCAAATTTCCGGAAATCACCGAACCGCTAATCTATGAATAGTTCGTTATAATGTAGTAATGATTACTCTGCTTGAATATTTTATCAAAGCTGACATGAATAATATTAACATTCCTAAAGTTTTTGTGGTTTCCATCTTGCAACCATCCTTTACTAGCCCCAAGGTTGTCTGCATGGGTGGCGTGCGTAATTTTCGCATCACCAATTCAGTGCTGTCGGCATATTTCACATTTATATCTATCTTACATCATTCTTTTTTATCTACGCCACTGGTTCTATCTTGTCAAACACAAAAATTTACATCCTAATTCTGCTGAAATTTTGGTTATATTTTCTTATTTAAATTGATATTTTCGTATAGACTATAATTTTGCAGTGAAATTTTTCACAAATTAGACGAGTTTTTCATTGGTAATTAATGTGGGTATTGATTAGTGTCTTGTATAATACATATATGATGCCATTACGAGAAATTGTAGTTACTTTACAGAATCACATGTGCCTGATCAAATCGAGGCTCATGTACCGCAATTTTTCAAGAATATATCGGTACTGTGGAAATTAATTGTCTCAAGTAGCGCTTAATGCGTCCAATGTAACCTAGCACCATCTTGTCTGTAGAATCTGTAGAAATGTCGCGTTCACGTGCACGTGATTCGAGTTTATTCTTTTGTCACAAATAAACTACGATATGTCATTTTACGGATGCAAATCAACATGTAACTACGGGTGCAATATGAATTTGTCTTTATTAAAAGTAAACTTACATGTTCTATTGATTTAACGTTATTATCTACTTGTTGCGACATGATTTGTTCTACGAAATTTTGTTTAAAACATATCAAGTTTTTTTGAATAATAAATGAACTTTTTATTGTTTGCACAGTATCAAATACTTTCAATTAATAGGACATATTTTGTAAATATTTAATATTCTAAATTCGCTAATTTTTGTCAGCTAATTAGGACAATCACTGGCAAAAATCGCCGGCTTGATATGTGTTACTATTAGCCATTATGTCTGTTTTGTAAAGAAGATTCTGGGGTATTTTCGATACACTCTTGGTAAGAGCAAGTTGCTAATATTCAAAACCTTTGCAGTATATCTTTTTATGAACGTTTAATTTTTTTATTTATGTACATTATTATTAAAAAAAATCACATTCCAAAATTCCTACATATTAAATACAATTCTAATCATCACAGTAGTTATTTACTGTCCACATTACATACATATTAATAAAACTAATTAACATAAATACCTTAATAGTGTATGTATTTTTATGCATAAAATAATAACACATAAACAAGAAGAAAAATATGCAATCTATATCAATTAACATATAATAAATAATTTGTTTATTTATGTATACTTTTCCAATGTATATTTCTTATCTGACATCACAGCCTTTACAAGATCGGCATTTTGCTGGTTTTCTTATGAATTCATAAAATTCTCGATAGCTCATATCGAAATTAAGTTTTGTTCATAATTCTACCCTTAACCAGCTCAACCCGCATCTTGTTACGCTTGTCTGTACAAGTATTTCCCATAATCGAAAAAATTCTTTTCACGTATGCATTACATATAGGTATCGATAGAATGTTACCAACAATTTTTGGTAGTTCAGTGAAAACATCAGAGGAAAATATTTTTATCAATTTTTTATCGGTTGGCAAATCGAGCTATTTGGTGGAAGGAATGATATTTTTGAGAAGACAGATATCATCATGCAATTTTTATCGGCATCTAATTCTACATTTACATATTTTGCAGCATCTAAAAATTCTTGGTGAAATTTTTGTTGTTAAGATTAATTACTGAAAAGCTCGGAAAAATAATACTTAAACCCGGTGCACGGATACAACTTGCTGAAAACCCGTAGTCTCCGGATAAAACCCGGAGAGGTGGCAACCCTACTTAGCAATTTATTGCAAGTGGCAGTTCTGTGGGAATTTCGCCGAATATTTATGTATTACTTCGCAAATAATTCACTTTACATTTCAGAAATTATTGAATATAATCTTCAGATATTCGAATAGTATAGTTATTTTAATTTACAAGTTAAAATACCCAAGAGATTTTTATTCATATCTTGCTGTATTAACATACGATCTAAAAATTACAAAATCCAGAAAAATAGAAACATATATGCATAAAATTTCTATATACTGATTTCAAAATTATCTTGATAAAAGATACACCACTTTTAGACCGGAAGAAAAAGCAAAAATCTACATATCATTTTGCAACTTATAACCAAAATATAATTTATTTGTTTTGCAGATCATATCAAAGGCTAATTACTAATTTTATAGATCATAAATATCTATTTATGAAAATGTAAAAGCTAAACTGAATTGCAATTTTCATATGCCTAAATCTGATTTAGCTGCAGTGACCTATTAAAGCAATGTTTGTATATTACATGTATTACGTGAAAGATATGTTTTGAAAACAACTTTCTATTAAATTAGGCCCAGTTTTTCACTCATATTCGTTCCGTGAAACTAAAAACGCTGCCGCACAGTTACTCAAGGTTGTTTACATCGGTTTTGAAATGTTGAAATAATTATTAAAGTTCTTTGTGTGTACGTAAGATCTACTACACCTTGTAGTTCCCTTTATCTTATTTACAAAATTACTGTAATATTCACACGTGTTGCGTACAGTGAAATACAACAATTTCGTATACATTGTAGGATGCCTTATTCAAGGTAATGCGTGTTTTCATTAATTAGTTAAGAGCACAGAATTTATTTACATATCTACCATTGTCGAGAGTTTCCTCGTTCCTGTTTCACAATAAATCAGTTCTGTGTTTCATATCGCAATACTATCTCATTCATTGAATATGAATAGAAAACATACGTGTATGAACGCGTGTGTAACGATACTGTGCGTTATTGACTTGTAATCAAATTATACATACAAACAACTACAACAGTTGGCATACATTACGCGTCAGTGGGTTTCTATCTTTATGGAACAACCATTGAGTTCGTGTAATATCAGTACACCTTACTACATGCTCCACATTGGTATGTGTATTGTAATATGTGGACGAATGTAGATTAACGTTTTCAAAGTAAATATTCCGAACTTCACTACCTCTACATTCACATACATCAATCTTTTCTCTACAACATCATCACTGTAGACTGAATGATAATGAATTAATAGTAATGTTGTAATATAATAATTAGGCTAACTTGTATACGTATTCCACCGTAAAGTAACAATTTTAATGTTTTCCTCATATATGTACAATGTACATATATGAAGAAATTTTTCTCTTTATCCGGTATTAAAATTTCGTATTCTCTTATTTGAATAATTCATAAGGAAGTAATCATAGTACAAGTTATTTTCACATGTGCGAATTGAATTTTCATTTTTACAATCTTATATACAACATAAAGAAGTATTGAAGTGATGAAAAGAATAAAATAGGAAGATTTTGATGGAAATACACGTTTTGAGGAGGCCTGAATACGTTTTTACTATTTTCTCAGTGATGTCTGTATGTGTGTATCTATTCAGTTTTGAGTTATAAATATTTATATGTTCTTAAAAAGTATTGAAAGTATCATAATATGTTGAGTAAACAAAAAAACAATATATCAACTGAAATACTCATTTGAAATGTGCCAGTTTAATATTTCATAGCATTAATATTGAGTTTTGATATGATTGTATATGTGTATAAGAAAGTCAGTCGTATGGTGACTACAGCAGATTTTTTTTCGAATTCAAAGCTACATAATATGAGCATCAAATGAGACAATTACTAAATTTTGATCAAATGATTTGAATGATAGTTTAGATAGTAGATAGAATTTGCAGGTGCTGTGAATGTTAATAATGAATAAATGACATATGTTAGGCGGATGAAGATAACAATGAAATAGTAAAATACAAATGTTGTAAGCGACAGGAACAGATTCACGCGCGTATAGTTGACTGTTGCAACATTCGACACACTTAACCATTACGGGTGGGATTTATCTGTTTGCAATTATTATAATTACGTTGATTTTAATTATTACATGCACACATGCACCCGGACATACAATAAACACAATAAATGGCTAACTATATATTCATGAAATAATTGGTTACTTTCTTTATGTTACATTTATATTTTACTAGTGTTGCCGACATTTATTTCTGAAATACTGAAATATTTAACACATATTTCTTACATAAGTTATGTGTTTGTGTTGAACTACTCTTTGCTTCAGTTAGTTCTTAATTAATAAATCTGCAAAAATGTGTATTAATGTTAATCAACTATTGATGTCTACAATATAGTTTTGTGACTATACAATTTTGTACCGCAGACGTGTGGTTTAAGAAACCGCTTGAAACCACCACTTCAATGATATTTCCTTAATCATCGTCACTATGGTTTATTTCGTTTCTTTGTGATGTCACTCACAAACAAGAATATGTCTGATACATTTATACATATTAAGATTATTTCAAGATATGCAAATGCTGCTAATATTTACATGTACACTAAGTAAATAACACTCATTATACACTTACAACATAATATATAATGTATTTGTATAATTCTAATAATGAAATGCATAAAATTTCTTCCATACTAAGTAATAGAATTAAATTAACTCCGCAGGTGTATTACAACGGATCTGTAATCTTGTCATTCCGAGCGCCGCAACTGGCCGCAACCTTACATTACTTCATTAAGGCCAGTTTCGTGTTATTTAATCATAAAATATTAATTTAGTGTTAGTAATACTGTACAGATAAATTAACTTTCGATTTCACTAACTTCAGTTCAATATATTCTTTTAACAAAAAGTAGATTTACTATCTGGGTCTATGATAATTATGATATACAAAAAAATATGGACATGTTCTCCGATACAGAATGTTACGAGTAATATGCTGGTGATATGCTGTAGCAATAAGTAATTGAAGTCACCATATTTGATATATTATTTTCATGTATTCCGCTAGCGTACGACCTATAAAAGGATATGTATGAAATAAAGAAACTGACTATATACTGCCATATGTATGAGCTGAGTATGTATCTACGTGTATATATGTGTACGTGCGAAACACTGTTTGAACTTACACTTTTATCAAATTATGTTCTTTAAATGCAGCACTGCAAAAACATACAAAGAACATGTTTTCTCTTTTATTTTAATTGTCAAGAGCGATGTAAACAAAAGCCATTAACTTCAGTGTTATGAAAAGTGTAATTGCGGTGAAAGATGAATAATCACAGCAAGCATAGTGACAAATAGCTGCTTTGTACACATTGTCATTACTACACAGTGTTGTCCGCGACCTTGTTTCTGATCTTGCAGCTACGTTCCATGAAATCTACTGAAACAGTTGTCTACCGTAGTTCAGGTGTAACATGGGAAGCGAATTATTTATATAGAAAGAACATTTGCAGAGTGCCAGGGCACAGATTGTAAGTTTTACGTTCAGCAGTAAACAGTAGCATAGCGCAGTGTCGGTATCGCAGTGTATGGTATGACTTAATGTCAACCATAAATAATTTAAACTGTTTGAGATTAAAATTGCATTTTCATAAACTTACTTACGCATGTTGCTAAGAATTACAGTTATTTTATGTTTGTGCAGCTGACACGCCTGAATGTGCTTCCATATCAGCACTGTACATTGTTGCGTATATACATTTTTCTCTGTGTGCCTGCCCTAACACGGAACAGATGTTAATATGTATGTTAAATTGGATTCTGTTGCAACACTTCATGTATAGTCCCTACAGTGAGAGGTGACGGCTGAATTATACCTGCGCTACTGGGCGGGGCTAATGATGCGCTCTTCCCCGCACGTCATTTATTTCAACCCTAGTATGATTTATACTTTCTAAGCATAAAGAGTACAATCGGAGTAGAATATTTTGTGATTATATAGATATTTTGATTTAATTTGGGTGAAGGTAGTAGTGAAGATACCGAGACTGAAACTAGTAATGATGAGAAAAGTTTTTTTCTAAATTTGTACCTCAGACTGTATTTCCGGTTCCTAATCCCCACCTAAATCACACCCACTTGCGCTTCTCTGGCGGGCCAGCCGCCACTTCTCACTGTACGGCCTATACAACATCTGTATTATTCATTATATACAGTGAAATAAACAACTATATTCATTGAATGTTTGTTTACGCCTAGATCCAGATCTCCCGCACGCCACTAATGTATTGCTGCACAAGTAATCACGTAACAATTCTTACTCACTAGATCGGAATATTTTACGTTTTTGTTTTACTATAAATGCACAGAGAAAAACATGATGAGTTCCCGGATATAATGTAGTATGGTAATACTTTTTACATTTACCACAAAACATACAGAAAAGTACAAAAAAACTTGAGTTGTTTCATGATATTTTGTGACATTCATCATTATTCAACTTGAAGAAACTTACTTTGGAAACTTTAATTACAGTCATACTTTCATAATCGCTCCTTATGAATTTGTAAAATTTACCATATCGTGGATAAATATTTTTAATAGTTTGTTTTAATTAGGAAAAAATTCAAATTCCTCTATACACTGTCATTGCTTAATAAATTCATGAATTCCAACGGATTCAGAAATTGTAGATTTCGAAAGTATCATTTAATAATCATAGTTTATTTTCACAGAGTTTTATAAAACTAGAAATCAGTCCATGTATGTACTTGAAAGATTGTCTGCTGAATTAATGACATTTGTGAAAAAGATCTAAATAAAAAAAAACTTGATCCAATGACATCCTTTCTCATTCTTTGGTATTCAGAATGTGTGTTGACATCCATTCCATATTTCTTCGGGTATGCTTCGAAAAAGGACATTAAAGTCCAATTACGTAGAGATACTTATATTCAGATAAATGCTTCAGGTATTTTAAAAATATATGTAACAGTGAAAGTAATTTTAATGTCATTATCATCAAGGTTAATAACAGTCATGAAAAAAAATGAATCAAAAACTTATCTTCTTTATCAGATGTTCTTAATTCTTATGTTTACTTTTACAATTAATATCTAGAAAAATGTATTACATTCTTTTTATATAGAAACAAAAAAGAAATAATTTTTACTAATTATATAATTCAACCCTCATTTTCATCATTAAGTACCTATATCTAAATTGTAATTAGATTTTATAAATATATGACATACAAAATGAAACAGAATAAATACCTACCATTGGAATTTCTGACTCTGTAACTGATATGATGTCGGCTAAATTAAACAAAAATTACACATTTGACGATGAATCGTTTTTAGAAAATATTGCATAGCGTACTTAGAATTTTGATTTGCTTCAAATAGATACTTTAGCAAGGATAATAATCTTTTTGAAGAATTATATGTAGTGTTTTTTATTATCTCCGGAGATAAAATAAAATTAATTAGTTCGTTCGCTTTACAGACCAGTCATGAGACTCTTCAAGGGCCGCAGACAAAGTGATTCAGCTGTATACAGGGCATCAATCGACAAGTCTGCAGAAGACATCGCTTGTGGTACGCCCAACGTACCAAGTTCTGAATTCCCGTCCACAATGTCACCAAGAGTCTGCACAAATGAGTTCCAGACAGTGACTGCTGTGCCAGCCCTGGTACTGGAAGATACCTCGAAGGAAGTTAAAGGAAGTAGTAAGTATTATGATATGCAACAATGTTGAGTTGTTTATTGTAAATCCAAGTATTTACGTTACAGTGCTTTCTACTTGGGGTCGTCGTATGGGCAGGAAGTTAGAGTTACTGCGGAAAAACGATACAAAAGAAGCATCGTCACCTTTACCATCACCCGGTGTATCTGGTACACTAAATAACAAAAAACTATGGAAAGTAGGTCGTTCTGTTTCTGAGTCGTGTGAATCCAAAGACATGATACTGCCAAATTGCAATTCAAAAGATAGATCTCCGTCACCATTTAAAAATATCTTCGTAAGAATGGGTTCTACTGGCATGCTTAATATGAACAAGCAACAGAATCACAATTCATCACAGTCTCAGTATGAGCAAAACTCGTTAAATTCAAATGGCAACCATTTATTTAGAAGTAGCTCAACTTCACACTTGTCTGAATCATATGTACGTGGTGAAGATCCATCGGAAGGTATCGACTTGAACAGTTGCTCAGCAAACGTATTTGTACCACGGACTAACGATAATCATAAGAGATGCAGCAGCACCATTGGATTTGCACCCTCGTACGACCAGAACTTTACAAATGTTCCAATGAAAGCGTTCAGTTGTGATAACATTACTGATTTAGATGTAACAGCTAACAATAACTTGACTAAACGGTGCAATTTTCCGTATGCTTTTTTAAGATCGAAACTATCGGTGCTGCCTGAAGAAAATTCCGGTAACCAACAGAGAAGTTATAGTTTACGTATAAATAACAATAATGACATGCGAGTTGGTGCAACGAGAACAAACAGGCCTGTTAAACTTAGATCTAATAGTAGAGAGCAGACTTGCGACAACAATTTCCTGAAATGTACCAGTAGAGCTGAGAAAGAAAATGACAAGAAGAATTACAGTAGACATTTGGATAGTACTAAACGATTATCATATAACAATGTTGCCGAACATAATTTTTTAACGACTGATGAAAATGTACCTGTTCATGAAGAAATTTTACACCATCGACTTACCAATTATGTCAGTTCTAATGAATCTGGCTATGACAGTGATGGACGACATCAGGATGATTCCCATGTTCATCATTTGCGTAACGAATTTCTATTCACAGAGAAAAACAACTCCTGCATTATTAACGAAGACTCGGATACGAGCTCAATGAATTTGTCAGAACGGTGCAGCAGTGAACGACGTAAGAATACTGCAGATCCACAAAGAGTAGATTATCTGAGAACTAGAGCAAACCTATGTGATAATAGTCATATTGAACAGCAATACAAGCCGCTATGCACAGAAAAGGTACGTCCCAATAGTCAAATATCATCCGACTTGAATCATTTCAAATCTTCGTCATTAGAACGAAAATTCGGTGAGTCAAGTTTAGAAACGGAGGATCCAGGTTTGCAGTGGCGTAGCAAACAATATTCAGATCCAGTTTTACCCTCAACTAACATAAATCAGACTGTTAAACTACGTAAACATGAGTTCTTACTCTCGCAACTATTGCAGCCAGAACTGTTGCAGGAAAATAGTTCATCTAATTTGAATTTGGATTTAACAGCGTCCAATGTAAATCTGTCAAATAAACATATCTATCAAACGTGTAAACGGCAATTTAAGCAGGTGCGACTATGGAAGAGTTGTACTGATGAACCTCTTGGTATATATTTAACACAGCAAGTAGTACATGCATCTCATAATCAATCACTAGACGAAGCTCGTTATGTCATTTCGAAGTTTGATGAAAATGGCATTGCAAATAGGTAAGCATATATTTGTTCAAATAAAGAACATACTTAAACGTGTTCTGTAAATAGAAAATAAAATAATGTCATTACACCGTTTCATATTAATTGATAACCCCTGTTAATCGTAATTAAGTGTTGATAAATATATATTGAAAATGCATATTTTGTTTATAGAGATGGACGTTTATGTATCGGTGATGAAATCATCAACGTGAATGGTCACGTTCTTCGTGGAATAGCATCCCTGCAACGTGTTCAGCATATTGTCAATAGCGTATGTACACCCGCGCCAAACTGCGTCCCGTACTGTAGTTTTCAAGTTGACTTATTTGTATCTCACAGTGTGCTTGTGTCTGTCTCAAATACATTGCCGCAAGTAGATATACATCCAATACAAACAAATCTGTCACCATATCACAGGGTTGACACTATGCTGTGTTTAAATAATGAACAACAGACATTTAACCGAGATCATATTTCAAAACATTTATCAACAAACACTGCCGAGGAACGATATCGTAAGAATTTTGCTGAAGAAGATAATAGCGATGCAGACGAGGTGTTCGAGAGTCCTGTGAAAATTACTTCATTCAAATATAGATCCCTAGTTATTAACAAATCGTTTCATAATAAATGCAATACCAAAGACACAATAAACAAACAAAAAGAACTACAACCTGTGATAGGAAAAAGTGATACAAACGAAAATAATACGAAAAAGATGAACGTCATTTTAAGAACACAAACATCGGTGCCGACAGTTTATTACACTGTTACATTTGAGAAGGGTAGCGGAAAGAAATCCTTGGGCTTCAGCATCGTAGGTGGGAACGATTCGCCTCGTGGACAGATGGGAATATTTGTTAAAACAATATTCCCATGTGGTCAGGCTGCGGAGAATGGAACGTTGCATGAAGGTGCATATCTTCTATCTAATGATTATATGTGTCATATCGTAATATTGACTTATGATTGTAGGTGATGAAATAGTTTCTGTGAACGACGTATCCCTACAAGGGTTGCCACATGCTGGAGCTATTGCTCTCTTCAAGAAGGTTCGTGCTGGACTGTTAGTTTTGAAAATCGCTAGACGTCGACAAGTACAAACTTAAAACAATCTACAACAAACATATATTTTTGATTTATTTTATAATTTTTATCTATTTATTTTTCAGATGTTTTGTAATTTAATTTTTACTGATCTCTTTACTTCCTTTCCGTGCAATTTAGAAATCTATATAGTTATATTAATATAAGCTTATGTAATTATTGTGTTCTAATTTATTTATTACAGAATGAGCGCAAACAAAGTATGTATTTATATATAAACACTCATAAACAATTATTGGAACGTTTCACAGTAATACACTATTTAATAACTTCTTTTCAAAAATAATACCAGAAAAATCTTAAAATATAATTCACAATACATTTGTATGTACTAATATCCTATGTAACGAACAGAACAAACATTGAATTGTTTAATTTAGCATCCATGCTTAATATAGCAAATAATCATGCATACATGTTTAAAACAAATAATATGGAAAAATAAAATACCATCATTAAAATAGATCTAGTCAGTTTTAATAATATTTAATCGTAAATTTTCATATGTAATATTCTTTTCAAAGATGCAACAAGCATATAAAGCATTATATATCTTGTGTTTAACATATGTATGATTCTCAGTGAAGTTTAGAAATTACACTGTGCAGTAGCTTGCTCTGATTATTAATTATTAAATATCCATATAAAAGAACATGTGTATCATACAAAAAAAGACTTATTGGAATATATGATACGTGCTCTATGCATATGAAATAATGTGACACATAAATAATGAACATGTCATTTTGTAATATGTTCACTCCTAATTAATCCGGATTTCTCGGGGCATACAATTATTACCCATTATATTAAATCTGTGCAATCTACATTACTTTAATTGCAGTAGATTTTAGGATTTTTATATTCTTGAATATTTTCGAACTCAATAAATTATTGAAATAGAACACAATTCGTTAAATGTAATTTTATTGTAAATCGGAATGAAATTATTACATTAATTTCATACACATTACATAATACCTTTTTTATAATAAATAAAATATGAATATGATATTTTCGCAGTTATAAAACATCAATAACCAGCACTGAAGATGATATGTAAATTCCTCCTGGTCCGTCACCTCGATCAGTGCGTTTAAAACCCGAATTTACTATTGAAAAGTCATTTACAGCAATAATTTTTGCTCAGTATATATAGTATACATTCAAATTTAAAAACAGAGATTATTCATTGGCCATTTGAACGTCACGATCACCATCCTTTTCTCTTATAGTCAACTCAGTAGTTCCTGGTACAAATTAATATTTATTATACATGAAAAATATACATATTTTCGAAAATACATCATACCCTTATTATCCAGGCCAACATCGTCATTTCCTTCTCTATTTTCAGTACCTCCTCCTTCATTCTTTGTCTTATCATCTGTAACTGAAACATTGATATAGTTAATTTCTATGATTTGATGAAATATATATTGTACCTTTCAAAACCTGTTCATGTTTTTTCAATTCTTTCATAGCCATTGTCTGAAATTTAATCTAAAAAAGCATAAATATCATTATTACTGATATTCTAGAAAATAATTGTTTGAAACACACCTTTTCATTGAGACGTTTTATTTCTTCCTTTTTTTCATCCAGATCTGTTCGTAAAGTATTCAGTGATTCCGTTTTTGACGCATCAAGATTTTTTAAAGATTCCAATTCAGTAGTACACAGTGTCAACTCTTTATCTCGTCTATATAAACGCATACTCAATGTCAATATTGTTTCCAATTAACCAATGTACTTACTTTTTTATAATTGCATCCTTTTCCACTGTCTGTTCATCATTATTAATATTTAACTGAGCAACATTTGTTTCCAATTTGCTTCTTTCACTTAAACACTGATCTCTTTCACGAAAACTAACAAATGAAAAGTTTGTCAGAGTATAATTTTTATCAAATAAATTTAAAATGCTACCATATTCTTATTTGCTCTTCTAGTATATCAATTTGTTTAATCAGATCATAGTTTTGACTAGAAATAGACCACCAATTGCATGTTAATACTATACATAGTAATATACATCCTCCGAGTAAAAACGGTGGACATCGTCCGTTATTTCCTCTCATGTCAAATCCCATTTTGCTATCCTATAATTTTGTATAAATACAATCTGTATTTCAACAATAATACTATCTCCAAGAATTTAATAAAAAACTTAACAAACCGTGTGTAGATGTTCACAAAAACTTACCACAAACTATTTACTTAATCTGGCATTTCATTACAAATGGTGAACAGCTGACAGCAGTTGACAGTTTACGTTGCATGTAACATAACCTTTACGTGGCTCATGTGTCGAAATATTTCATATGTATAATTTTTTGTTTTGTTCGAAGCTTTATAAAAATTAATTTTTGTATAATGAGCATCGAAGTATCTACAAATAATATACCATTTTCATGCAGGTTTGTACTTACAATTGAATGTTTTTGATTTTTAGTATATATTCAATATTTTTTAGAGTCAGCAGTACAATAAATAAAGATGTTAAACTTTTTGGAAAACAATTTATGTTTGATGGAAATGATGAAACTTGCTGGAACTCGGATATGGTAAGATACACTTGATTTTAATTTATTAATTTTACGGTATATATTAATTTAAAGGGTGAAACCCAGTGGATTATGCTTGTGTATGAGAAAGCAATAACATTTTCGAAAATGAAAATACAATTTCAAGGGGGATTTGCTGCCCAACAATGTCATTTAGAAATTCTACATGATGACTCAGTTAAGTTCTCCAATATTGTTACATTTGAAGATAATAATACATTCCAAAATATAGATTTATTAAAAATGTATTGTGCAAATAAAATTAAACTAAAATTTGACAAAATGTATGATACATATGGAAGGATTATTGTATATCATTTAACATTTAATACATAATATGATATGTTATTTCGGTTTTTTTGTTTAATTTATTGCCTATATTATTGTTATTTTAAAATACCAACTGATCCTTTTAATTGAAATGAACGGATGACACCCGAATATGACAATGAACATGAAATTATAGTATGTATATCAGTTGTTTGATTACTGATTTGTGAGATTTCATCAATTCCACCCCATTTTCAATCAGCTCTATATTTATTTATTGCTTTGAAACATTTATTATTAATAAAAATATAAATAATGAATGCAATTGAATTTAAAATTCGTGCGATGTTATTTTTGTTAATTTTCATTAAATTTTATTTGAATTTTTTTATCACATATTTCATTTATTTGTACACAAATATTTGATGACATTTTAAATATTCATATATAGCGCCATGAATAGACCACAGACATTGGTTTTCCTTGGTTTCCGCCGCCATTTTATATGACTACTTTAAGTGTTTCTGTGTTTCTTGGTGTTCTTCTCCTTGTTCCTCTCAGTGCTTGGTGTTATGTGTACGCCATGTTATAACTGGTCATAACGTATAAAATTTGTGATGTTGTTGTGAATGTGTTTTATCATTATTTTTTATGGTTCATATAATAATGCAAAAAGTTATTTATTAATAGTGAAGAAATTGCACATCAATTTGTTATTACAGGTAGATATTATTTATATAATTGTGCTCATGCCCATATATATCACTTTTACTTCACAGGTCGTCAAAATGACAGAAAACAAAACTGCGAATAGTAGTGTGGATCAGGCGAATTTACAGGCACACCATAATCAGTGGATTTATCAGCCATCGTATGCGATGTTTGGTCACTATACAGGGTATGGTTCACCACAAAGTTACGCACAAGCAGCACAACAGTACTTCCAATACTACCAGATGGGTTATAATCAAATGCCGAATATAATAAATATTTCACCCAATTGCACTAACAATGGTGCAGGACAAGCGTTAACAACAACAGTAGCAACAACAACTGTGAACAAATCTAGTGAGAATAACACGAATACAAACATGATTGAACCACCTCCTTTACCACCTGGTCCACCACCACCATTAGCTGTAAATCAACCTGGTAGCCTGTTACAGAAACCCATGTATTATTCTGCACCAAAACAGGCTCCGAACAGTACATTTGGAAATATCAAATTTAATTTAAACAAACGAACAACACCGGGTATTCCACAGAATAACAATCCTCTAAATAGTACTAATAATAATAGTGGTGCTGCAAAAAAGAAAAGAAAACGTAATAGAAATAATCAGTTGAACGGTGTAATGAATCGGTCTCTCAACGGAAACGTGTCTAATTCATTTAATACAAACACAATGCCTCCACTGCCGCCCCCTGAACAACGATCTCCTAAACCAGCTCCACCACCTGAAACCATGCCTCCACTTCCACCAGGACCACCACCACCAGTCGAACCCATAGTAGCAACACCAACAGTTCCTTTACCTGCAGAGAAAAAAGTAACACCATTGCTACCAATACCAGCTAACTCGTTATCAGCCATCAAACCAAAACCGAACGCGTTCAACAATCCGACGGGCGAATGGCCGAAGGAGTTACAGGACTATGTGAATCGATGCTATGCGAAATGCAAGACATCAATCGACAAGGACCAGGTGGAAATTGTATTAAAAGGCAAAATAACGCAGGCGGCCGCCTCCGGAGAGTTGTGGGTACGGGACTGGGCAAACGAACCCCTTCCCAGTATCCACAGCGAGCGTATGACACTAGTACCCAAGACGGTACCAGGTCAGCTGGCCATGTTTCAGAATTCGCCAACACCGTGTCTCATAAACAATCGTAACAATGTTCGAAAACAGGGTGGTGGATTATCAGCGGCGATGGGTGCCCGTCTCGGTGCTCGTGCATCTACACTACGTCATCGCAGTAGAAGTCGTTCAAGTTCACGGTCAGATTCACGGTCCCCTTCCAGGTACAGGAAGAAATCTCGCTCGGAATCTAAAAGTCCACGTAAACATAAATCTTCTAGGTAAGTATGTGTGTGTTTATATTCATGTATATATTCAATTTCGTACATGAAGGACATTATGAAATTTCTAAATAGATATAATTGTGTTATACATATACGTAATGGACTAATTATATGATTTTTATTATTACATAACAACACATATTCGAAAAAGCAAATTATTCTGATTATAAATTTATGTTACAGTTTTGATATTTTAAAAATTGTTAATGTTCTAATATTATTATTGAAAATGCTGAAAGCATAATGTTGAAATGAACTATGACATCATAACTTGCAAAACAATGACAAATAAAAGTAGACAATGGTAGATTCCTTAAATCTACACCAAAGGACGTTAACTGATTACTGTCAAATTTGTTTTCAATCTGTCATGGCTACTGCGTAACATCAGTTGCCTATTATGCATATTTATTTAGGAATTTTCTATTATGTACTAAATTGACAATATATATTATGAAACACTTGTCGGAGTAAAATCCTGTATCACAAATGACTTTAGTACAAAATATGTGCTTAAACAGTTCTAGCAGGAGCAGTAGCAGTAGTAGCAGTAGTGATGAACATTATAAATCACAAGTGAAATCACCTAAAGGAAAAAGTCGTAAGATACAGGATAGATTATCAATTGGCCCTAATAATAAAAACAATAAAAACAAGAAACAGAAAGTAAAGAAAGAAAAACAGTCACATTTCTACTCAGAGTTCGGATCAAATTGCAACGTGGACAGTGAAAGACTACAACAACGAGCTGCCAGGTTTAATAATAACTCATCAGTAAAGTCCGTAAATGGTAGTGTAGAGGGTACGGGGATGTTGTCCAAGCGGAGAAAGATAACCGCAGTTAGTGTACATAAATTTAGCGCAGACTTATCCGGAGACTTTGACTGGACTAGCTATCACATCGTTGGAACGTGTCAGGATTTGGAGAAGTCTTTCCTGAGACTTACCAAAGCCCCGGCTGCTAGCGAGGTGCGTCCAGTCCAAGTACTCAAATTATCATTGCAGAACGTCAAAGATAAATGGATAGAGAAACAGGATTACTTCTACGCATGTGACCAGTTGAAATCAATCAGACAAGATTTGACGGTAAATATTCAACGTTGTATTCTTTAACTGTTGACACTCGGGGTTTATATTGTAAATTTACAGGTGCAAGGAGTCCGGGACGAGTTTACCGTTAAGGTATACGAAACGCATGCTCGCATCGCTCTAGAGAAGGGTGATCATGAAGAATTCAATCAGTGCCAGACACAACTGAAGATGTTGTACGCCGAGGTCGGCGGAGAAAATAAAATGGAATTTATAGCCTACCGAATTTTATACTATATATTTACCAAAAACACACTTGGTAAGTTAAGGTGTTCATACTTGAGCCCTTTTTACATGATATATAATTCTGTACAGAATTTTCTACAAACATGTATGGTAACGTTGCACAAAAAGAATTAACTTCATTCAGGGACATGTTCTATTCCATGCAGAATTTTGCACAGAAAATGCGCACAAATGTAATATACATTGACTGTCATTATAAGAAATATTAAATATTTCTAGTTACGGCATAGGTTGGTGATTTTAAATGGAACATTTGTTTTGTATTTGTAATTTGAACCTAAGTGTTGTGACGCTAGAAAAATGATTTAATTCCGGAATTTCAATTGTTAGTTTGATGATCATTTGATAGATTATGAATGATATGTATGTTTTGTTACAGATTTAATGACAATATTGAAATCATTGTCTGCAAAGGAGAAGTTACATACTAGTGTTGCACATGCACTCGCTGTAAGGTCGGCATGGAGTCTGGGCAATTTTCATAGTTTCTTTAAGCTGTACAAAGATTCACCGTTAATGGCCGGGTATTTAATGGACTGGTTCATTGATCGGGAGAGGAAAAATTGCTTAAAAACAATAATAAAAGCGTATGTATTTACAGAGCGATATACTTCTCGTATCAGTGAAATATTGCATGAAATAAATCATAAAACGGCATATTACTTATTTATAGCTATACGATTGGTTTCATTCATTAATTAACAATTCTCTTCCAGTGACGACGAAACTCCCTAAGTATTATTTTAGCTAATTAACAATGCATATACACTTGTTTGTCTGTCTGTTTTGTTTTAACACATATTACTTTTGTACCTGTTGCATAGTTACCGGCAAAATATTCCGATGAACTACCTCATGCAGGAACTGAGTTTCGACACCATGGAGAAGTGTTTAGAGTTCCTTGTTCCATTCGGTTTGACCTACACAGAAACCACGAGGACTAGCATTGATTGCAAATCTAGTATGGCCGCTATCGTTAATATCTAACCACTTTACGTAACAAAAGAATCCATTGAAGATATGTAATTATACTTGGGGGCTGTCTTGTCATCACATTTCCTTCATCTTTATAAACAAATGATTGCATAGTTATTGTAAATCATTAGACATGTATCGTTATGGAGATGTCTTCATAATAACGATTATATTAATCATGTCTGAAGTTGGGTATCGCGGCTCTTCTAAAATAATTCTTTCGTCGAATTGTAAGTGCGAATTACAAAATGTTATCTGCGAAAATACGTAAGAAGAAACACGGAAAGGGAAGAAATCTACCATATTCTGATTCTGCCCTACTGTTTTCAGTTGGTCGCAACTTCTTCAAACAGTGCTGAAACTTTCTTCTTCAGTTGTGCTTATTCAATAGGAAATCTTATTTGAACATAATGAATGTACATATATATAATTTTAACAATAATGCGATATAATACACAAAAAAAATATTTTAATAATATTTTTGTAGTAT